>JAGFNQ010002038.1:157982-170844 GCA_024364735.1 Boesenbergia rotunda | reverse complement strand
TCCCTCTGATCGGTCCGGTGACCGATTAGCAGCTGACAACTTTAATTCAAAAGCGTTATCAGAGCTCTAATCGTGTTCTGATTACTACTGATACGCTACCGATACTTGTTCAAAGTCTTCTGATATTTGATCCTCTGCTTGATTTGATGTGCTTATGATCTGATTTAGTGTGCAGATGACAGGGATGAAATCAAACACTCAAGGAGGGTCAATGGGAGTCTTTCCTTGGAGCAGGTTTGTCCATTTTCCATCTCAGGTTGCAACGGGTGCTGGCGCTGCTGGAGCTGCTGACTGGGGCTTGGCTGAGGGAAGCTCAGGGAGTCCAGGAGAGCTCAGTGGTAGGTGGGCAGTTGTAGCTGAGCAGCTGGTAAGCGGCAGTAGAGCGTCTGGTGGCTGGCGATGTGAGCTAGAGAAGCCAGATGCTTAAAAGTGCTGAGAAGTGGAGAAGAGGAGAGATCTCTCGGTTTTGGCTACAACTTCTGTGATCTTGCGACAACTTTGATCCATCTCTTGAGCAAGCAACCGTGAATCTGAAGCAACCTTCTGTTACTTGAGTACTTGGGAAGAAACAAGGAGCTTTGTGAGTCCATCAGCGGGAAGACACGAAGAAGGGAGTTCTTGCGTGAGATCTGTGCTGAGTGGAGCTCGGTGAGGAGTTCGCTTGTGTTCTTGCGGGTCTTAGTGCTCAGTAAGATTTCTTCTTGTGTTTCCTGTACTTAATACTTCATTCATCTTGAAACGTTATGGAGAGGTTACTCCACCGAGAAGGAGGTTGCATTCTATCTGGATTTTTCGGGGCTTGATCTGCCAACGATCAAGGGATCACCCATCTTAAGGGCACGCCAAGGAAGTAGGGGCAAGTTATCCCCGAACCTTGTAAACGATCCTTGTTAGCGTTTTGGTTTGCTCCTCATTTATGCACATTTCTGTTTGTTTTCTTTGTTTCCGCTGCCTAACCTCTGAAGTGCAGAGAAATCTCAAAAACTGCTAAGTTTTAAGTGTCTGGCTACATTCACCCTCCCCCCCTCTCTAGCCATCCAAGTTCCAACAACATAATCGGAAATAATTTTCTTAGAGTTGTGTAATGGTGAACACTTAGATGTGAATAATAGTATCCTCCCCATTGGAATCACTGCTATTATTTGTAGGGCCGAAATGAACCAACTATTAATTTTATTTGTCAAAAACTTAGGTTGACAAGATAATAAAATTAATGGGTAAAATCTCTTCTCACAAATATAGAATTCGTATATGTCCACACCATCGTGGCATATGATATTCTCGGTGTTTTGAGGTGTTGGTTGATTTCAAAAATTATTGATTTGAGAAATCAATTTATTTTCGAAATCTAAAGTTGTGATTCTTAGGTGTTTTCAAAATGGATCTAGACCCACTTGACTTAATTCTATGAGAAAACGAACGTAATGCCCCTAATAATAAAGATTGGGAATTAAACCTGGACATTGTTGCAACTGTTGAGGAATCCAAATGTGATCTTGTCGAGTTTTGTGCTGAAAACCTAGCGAGATTAATGGAGAAGAGGAGATGGAATATTTTAGGCAGTGGTTAGAAGCAGACGAGATGACTCAGAGTCATCAACATCAGGCTTCTTCCATTACCAGTGATAAAACTTCCAAGCTCGATGAACTCTTCGGACACCATAATCGGGCTGCTAAGCTAGAAGTCATGAAGAACTTGACAACAACCACCATGATTGAGGGTATACCCGTGAGGGAACATGTTCTCAAAATGATGGCTTGGCTGAACGAGTTGGAAATCCTTGGAGCAGAAATCGATGGAGAAACCTAGATCGATCTCATCCTCCAATCTCTACCAAAGAGTTTTGAGAATTTCACCTAAGCTACAATATGAACAAACGTACATATTCATGGGAGGAACTTCTGACAGAACTTCAAGCGGCAAAGGAGTTTTCTCTTCAGAGTTCACAGACTTTCATTGCTCAAGGGATTTCTACTTCTAAACCGAAAGGCAAGAAGAAGAAGAAACAAGCTGGGGCAAAGAATGTAGCAGGATTACAGGGACCTCAGAGTCGCATGAAGAAGCCGAAAGGCAAGTGCTTCGTGTACAAGCAGTCTGGACATTCGAAGGCGGACTGCCCCCGCCGTCAGAGTAATAATTTAGGTATATCTTTTTCTTTTATTGTTGTAACATGTTTAGCGGTGATATCTACCGGTACCTAATGTGTAGATACGGATGCCACTAATCATGTCTGCATTTCTTTGCAGGGTTCCAGGAAACCCGATGACTAGCTAAGGAGGAGATTACCATCTACATGGGATAGACTACAAAGATGACTATTGCAGTGGGAGTTATTTATTTTTGTCAATTAGATAGGATGATAAATTTTTGATTTTAAAGAGATTGCTTTTATATATCTAAATTTTTTGGAAAGAACATTTGTTCAGTTTCTAGAATAAGATATTCTATTGCTTTTATTAGAAAAGTGGTATAGAATGATTATCTATTAAGGTACATTGATAGGCAATTGGTACTTTTAAAACCAAAAGCTCCAAGGATGCAATTAAAATGTCAATAGCTCATCATCTAACCAAAATAAGAAGAAAGGTTCCTTCTGAGATGAACCATACATACCTTTAGTATCTAAAGCTTGGTCTTGTTAACCTTAGTATGATTCAAAGGTTAATAGTCAATGGGCCCTTGAGTTCATTGGTACTGGAAGACTTCCTAAACCTTTGAATCTTGCTTGGAAGGTAAGATAACCAAGAGGCCTTTTCAAGGCCAAGGGGTATAGAGCCAAAGGTATGTTGGAGATGGTTCATTCTGATTTGTGTAGGTCCTTAGTCTATCTAGGATAGAGGTAGCCTTGAATACTTAGTCTATTTATAGACGATCATTCAAAGCATAGGTACATTTACATGATGCATTGCAATTCTGAATATTTGATCTGTTCAAAGGATTTGTGACTGATGTGGAGAAGCATCAAGGTAAAAGTATCTAAGCACTACGATTGGATCGTGGTAGTAAGTACCTCTTGGGAGAATTCTAAGACTTACTTATCAGAAGTTGGGAGTCAATCCCAATTGTCTGTGTGGGGACCGGTGTCGTCGATAGAGGGGGGGTGAATATCGACCGTAAAAATTTCGTGGAAACTTCTTAAGCTTTCGAACGTTCTAGATATAGAGTTAGTGCAGCGGAAAATAGAAAGAACGAACAAAGAAAAGAACTCAGAGTGCACACAGATTTTACTTGGTTCCCAACCCCCCAGGGTCAGTACATCCAAGGCCTAAGCACGAGAACGCCCGTCCACTAATGGTCTCCTTTCCGAACTTTCTGGAGGCGAAGAAACCCGTCTTACAGTGCATAAATTACAATCAAAAGATATATAAAAATACATGCTGAATTGTAAATTCAAACCAAACAAGAAGAGTTGAAGACTCGGCCAATCTCGAACTCCGAAGTGTCGTGCACATCCTCCCGGAGCTTCCTTGGTCTCAAAGATTCGTCATTAGCACTTTGTCGTCACTTGGAAGGCTTAGAATGATTTTCGAATGTTGTACTGAGCTGAGGGGTTGAAGCCCCTTTTATAGGCTTGGTATAGGGTGCCTGTGTTCAATGAGGCACCTCATAGAGCCTGGTCAAACCTCATCTCCGCGCAGAACTCGCAGCAACCAATAAGGCTTTCAACCAGGGCGCCCTAGACATACAGGGTGCCTGAATGAATGAGGTGCCCGGTTCAATGAGGCGCCTTGTTTCATTAAGGTGCCCTGGTTGATGGGGTCGCCTAGCAGCCTTGTTTCCAGCCTTGTTGCGTGTTTGTTTGCCTACTTTGTCTTCCATTTTAGGTACCTGCAAGATACATAAATACAAGCAAACACTTATATATCCTTAGCCTTATGGGTTTGGTTCTGAATTCGGATTTCCGTGAAACCCTAGGTCAAACTGACGCCTAAGTCCCCATCCCCGGGAACACGCCTTCCACCTACTCCTCTCAGGAGACGGTTGCCACCCGACTCATCCGGTTGGACTTTTGCTTAGCCTTCGAGACTCTCGGATCTCGAGACGTCCGACCCTTGACCCGTCTCTACTTCTGCCCTTAGTCTCGCTCAATTAAGTTGCTCAATCCCTCGGACCAAGACTTCGTGGCCAAACCCTAGGTCTAGGCTTTTGCCCAGCTTCACTCACCAGGTCTTAGTGCCCAGCTTCACTCACCAGGGCTTAGTGCCCAATTCCACGAAGCAGGACTTAGTGCCCAACCCTCGGTCAAGTCTTAGGTGCCCAGCCCTCAGCCAAGACTTAGTGCCCAATCCTTGATCAGGACTTAGTGCCTAAGTTAACTAGGACTTTTCATCACATTGGTCCAGTTTTCTTGACTACCCTTCCCTTGTTCAATGTATGACTGACTTAAGCATATTGTCAAACATTGAAACACTTAGAGGAGGACATCACCGATGCATCTTACACTAATAATCTCTCCCTTTTTGATGTTTGATAATATCTTAAGTTAGATTGGATGAAAGGGCTAAATTATAATCCTTGGAAAAAAATTATCTAAGTTTTGAAAATATTTTGATCCTTTGGGAAAGCTCTCTATCCTTTTTGAAAAAAAAATTTCTAACTTAAGCACCCTTCCCCTCCTTTTTTGAAAAAAAAAACATTTTGATTTCATTTGATCCTTTGGGAAGAGAAAAAAAATTCTAACTTAAGTGCATTCTCCCACATTGTCATACATCAAAAATCAACAAAAACACTTGCACCAACAATGAAAATATTTTTTCTTTTGAAAGTACGTAGTATAAATCATTGAAAGCATAGCAAAGAGTTAGTTAAAAAAATCAATTGCACCAAAAAAAAGTTACACTTTGAAAAGTACTGAGCAATTTGGAAAAATATTTTGCATTTGTAGGAAAATATTTTGAACTTAGATAAGTTTTCAAAAAAAACACTCATAAAAGATTATGCAATTAAAACAAGTTATGCACTTTGGAATATTTGCACAAAAAAATTTGTACTTTGGAAAATATTGTGCACTTTATAAATATATTAGTATTTGAAAGAAATTTTACACTTTTTGAGAAAATACTAGTATTTTTGAGAAATGTTTGGTACTTTTCGAAAAATGTAGTACTTTTGAAGAACTTAAAAAATGTAAGTACTTTTGAAAAATATTATGTCATTTCTGAAAAATATCATTACTTTTGAAAAATATTATGCATTTTTGAAAAATATTATGCACTTTTTGAGAAATATTAATACTTTTGGAAAATATTATGAACTTTTTGAAGAATATAAGTACTTTTAAACCTATTACTTTGCTTATATTTTGAAAGTACTTAGAAAAATATTGTTTTTAAAACATAATATTTTACTTGACTTGGTTCCTTTTCCAGTTTGACACAATCCTAGAAACCTTATTAACTACAAGGACATTTCCCTAAGTGTTCTAGAAATTCTCCAGACTCAAGTAAATATTATTTCAAAAAGATTTTATAAGCCACAAAATTTTTTTTGAAAAAA
The DNA here is from genome assembly GCA_024364735.1 of Boesenbergia rotunda. Lineage (NCBI taxonomy): Eukaryota > Viridiplantae > Streptophyta > Magnoliopsida > Zingiberales > Zingiberaceae > Boesenbergia > Boesenbergia rotunda. The sequence continues at coordinate 165,348 of JAGFNQ010002038.1, read as the reverse complement.
TAAAAACTAATAGTATTTGGAAAGAGAAATTATTTATGTTTTCAATAGGATTTTGAAAATATCGTGCATGAAAACATATTATTTTGAAATATTCAATAGTATTTTGAAAGACAAATTATTTATGTTTTGAACAAGATTTTGAAAATATCGTGCATGAAAACATATTATTTTGAAATGTACAATAACTCTTTTAATTTAACCTCCCCCTAAACTTGACCCAGTCCTAGGAAGCTTATTGACCACAAGTACTCTTCCTCTAAGTCTTTAGGGTTTGGTTCAGATCAAAAGAATTATTTAATAATTTCAAAAATAATTGCTAGAAAAAAAAATTAGAAAAATACTTGTCGGATAGTTTTCTTTTGACTTAGACTCCCCCTAAATTTGACACATCCTAGGAGTCCTTGTAGATCATGAAGAAGATTTTCTCTGTGTCTTTAGGGTTTATCAAGATCAAAAGGGAAATAAACACCAATTTCGACAAATATTTTGAAATGTTAGTGATATAATACTATTTTTTTTGAAATAATTTTGAAAGCCTTATTTTGAGATGATAAATTTTAAAACATAAGGTTTAAAAGGAACCAAAAAACTCCCCCTGTTTCCGACACCGTATGACTCTATCTAAGTGTCTTAAGGGACTCTAGTGTTGACCTAAAGGCTTGTGTCTAATTGTGTAGGTCAAACACTTTCTCGAAAAGATATAATTTTGAAAATGTATCATATATAGACAATCAGACAAGCATGAAATCCATAAAAACATTATTATGTTAAAGCACTATTTTGAAAATAGATTTTTAAAAAAATATTCTAAGAATTTTAGAAAATATTTTTGAAAAATATTTTTCAATTTATCAGTCCTTAACATCTCACCCATTTTAGATGTCTCAATACAAGTAAGTATGGTTGCCTTATGGGTGTATTGTGAGATGCTTGTGTGAGAATCTGGAAAATACAGAGGGCTTAAATATAAAATGTTCTGAACTTAAGGGCATTTGTGGGAATTTGGAAGATATGGAGGGGTAAAATGCAAGAATGCCTTAATATATTAATTTGTGTCCATCTCCTTTCGCAGATCAGATCAGCCGAACCCGCTCTCTCTCTCTCTCTCTCGCTCTATCTCGCGTCTTCGTCTTCTCCGCCAAGATCGCCGGCGTCTGAGGGAGGGTTTTCGCTGCCGTGATCTCGCGAGCGCACAGAGGGGACGGATCGATCTCCTGTTCTTCTTCCCGATCCCATCATCTCGGATTTTGGTTGCCCTCGGTCGTGAACGTCGGATAGGTAAGATCGTTCTCCATTCTTTGGTTAGATCGGTCGGTGTTGTCGTCGAGGTTCTTGGTTTTGATTTGGAGCTGATCTGTGAGGTTTGATCTCGTCAATCTTGTGTTCTGGCAGGGGATTCATATTTGGGTGATGATCGCGTATTGAGGTGACTACATTCGATTAGGGTTTCGAGCCGATGCTTAGCTCCAACTGAGGGAGCTTGCTCGGTGTAACGAGCGGAGTGCTTGCATTCATCTGAGGTAAACGCTTCTTGCTTTTGGATTATGGTGATCGATCGATTGATTCTTAGATGTTCTGATCAGTCGTGATTTTTATTACTGTCATGGTTTTGGATTTCTACATGTGATCTGTGTTGGGTTTCTTTGGGAGATGTTGTGGCTTGAAAGTTTTGATGTTCTAGTTGTCAGATGGGTGATTAGGGCTCTGTTCTTGATCTGATTGAGGTTGGATGGTCTGTCTTCCATTTCAATTTTGATCAAAGGAGTTTGAGTAGATCTGTGGAGGTGGTTCTAGTTGGTGATCCAAAGGTTGCCGTGGGATCAGAAGGGGAATGAGGTTGTTATGGAAATTTCCTTAGTGTTCTGTTTTGGAGTACATAGCTAGCTGTGAGCTGGAGAATGGGTGAAGCACTCGGTTGGATTTTAGATTTGGGTCGCGTAGTGGTTGGTAAGTTGGATCTTATTTGTTTGCGATTAAAACCTAAGTCTGTTAAGTTTGATTTGGGTATAGGGAGATGTGTGTTTGATTAGGATTAATTAATTAGAATTGATCCTAATTAAATTAGATGATATAATTGGCTAAGTTTTATTATTGGTTGTGTAATTAGATAAGTTGTATTTGGTTGATGCAGGATATTGTTTTCTACGGTTATCTGCATTGTGAATATTATTTCTGGACGGGGGGTTCTCGACGCCTGGACCTCTTCATTTCGAGGCGGGTACCTCTGACTTATCTTTTAGATTAGTCATAGTTGATATGCTTGATATGCTATGTTTAGCGGTAGGGTAATGTAGTATTTTATACCTGCTCTACCTTGGCTGATACTGTTTATGATATACCTGGCTTATGATACCTATACCTTTAGGACCTAAGCTATGGTGCATTATCTATGATCCTTGCATATCATGTTGATATAGGTGGACTAGATAGTGGATACTGTTTGACCAGAGTCATGCATCATCGTGCACTGTGCATTACTGTTAATCAGGGGCCCCCTTATGGGTGAGTCAGGTTGACAGTCATACTGACCTATCCATACGACCACTCATGGGTTAGTGGTTGACGGAATATGGGTAGTGTGCTCTGTGCTGCTCAGCTCATGCACTCATGGGTTAGTGAATCGGAGCGTGGTGGCAGGCAGAGGTCCCTCCTTGAGTAGTCTATATACCAAGAGATGAGAGAGAGAGGTCTCTCCCCCATTTATATACATGGGGTAGGTGTTAACACTCAGGTAGAGATATCCCCCATAGAGGACCTGGGGTAGGGATGTTACTCCGACAGTGAGGAAACATTCAGGTAGAGATATCCCCCGGATAGGTCATGGGGTAGGGGTGTTACGCCGACGGCATACCGTCTACTCGGTCGCTCAGGAGCAGTGATGGCAGAGTACGGACGGCAGTCACAGCTCTACGCCGGAGGGTGGCCTCCGTTCAGCTTCCTCCCGTACATAGGTGACGATGTCTGACCGGCGACAGAGGTGACCATGTCATTGCACCATGTGCATACGTATATTTTGCATTTGCCCGTGCTTGTTATACTTGGATGCTGCATATGATTGACATGCACATACAGGAGACCCTTATGTCTGGTTTCGGCGACTCAGCCACATTGGTATGGTATTTGCTATTTCTATTTCAGTTGTACTTACCCCTGCCCGTATCTGTGTTTATTTCGATACCTTGTTACACTATTGCTAGCTTAGACTATCTTGTATATCTGATGAGATATCCGCTGAGTACTGTGACTCACCCCGTTAGCTCTCTGTTTTTATTTCAGGATGATTGTCTGGCGTGCCCGGCAGCCTGTCCCAGTTCGCGTATTTCTCGAGACGATTCCGGGATGTCTCTTTTACTTTGTTGGTGGTACATGTTGGTATTCGTTTGTTGTTTCTTTTATTTTACTTTTCCACTGTTGTATTCGTGTTTGGTTTTGTCATCTTATACGGCGGTATAGTTGTACTTTTGTGAGCCATGGAGGCTTTGTGCTTTGTGTTTGTCGTAAGTCGTACCGGTACGCAGTTTTTCTCGTCGTCTCGCTTTTGTGTATTCAGATGGTTGTTCCAGCCCTATAGGTTGTGGTACAGCTATCTGAGGTGGTCGTAGAGGTTAGGGTTCCGAATTGTCCGTCGATCGAGGGAGCGGCCGTCCGGTCAGTATCGGACGGGCAGCTCCTCGGGGTATGACAATTTTTGGTATCAGAGCCCAGGTTGCGAGATACCTTTTGGTCTTGTGGGTGTTTTTTTTTCGAGTTTTATGTCGGAGTCGTTTTCTCGATAGACGTGATTGGGACAGGGCGGCGATGGGACATCTCCAGGCGACACGAGGTATATGTCATGACTCATTTACCTCCTTTGTATCTACTGTCCAGTGTAAGGTTAGATATTTCTTTATTATGATAGGATTGTATATCGGTTTATATACTTGATCGGTAGGTGCTCATAGATATATTTTTTGGCTGGAGGACCTGTAGTCGATCCGTTTTATTTGCGATCATGTTGGGAGTCGATTATAGGTGACTGGTTGACATGTTGCCGATTCGTCTAGGATACAGAGAATGTTGATTCTCGATTAGCACCGATATATGGTCGGAAGACGAGGGTCGAACCTGTCAATAACCTATCAGAGGTTAAGGAGTTCATGTTATAGAATTCCTGTACCAGTTGTATACTAGTATCAGTTGTTATCGATTGTGAGGCATTGGGACTGTATATCGATACAGTGATGATTTCTCCTATATCGGGGAGTTTTAGACTTCTGGTTCACTGGTGCTGAGTTAGGTGACCTAGAGGGTACGAGTGAGTACATGACCTGCATTGATGCAGGAAGTGTAGTACTAGCTATCTACTATAACTGATAGTAAAAGATCGATATAGCTGGAATATGAGTATGACTTTCATGGATATATATCTTTGTGGTATTTTGGTGTATATCATAGTAGATATATATCTCTTGAGTATCGCGTATACTTTTGTATACTCTACCTTGGATAGGTTGGATGGATATTTCCCGAGGGGGATTGGATATCGATTCCTATAATGTTAGGGTGGGTATCCATTAACTTGGAATTAACTCGATTGACACCTAGTCAAGCTTTTCCAAATCACTATTATGGTCAAGGTTGACTAAGGAGATAATCGGATGACACGTTGTGAATTCGACTGTATAGTGGAGAATATTGATTCTTCGATGGTACCGACTGATGAGTTGGGAAGCTAGGGTTTAATCGGACGACAATCGATTGGAGCTTGTGTATGATGGTTTGCTGTTCATGCATTCCGCATAGCCAGGTGCGTTGGCTATTCATGCATCTTGCATAGCCTTGGTGCGTTGGCTTCTCCTGCATTGTGCATAGGGGGTTTTTGGGTTAAACAACCATTTGTGCTAGGTTGTTCTGTCTCCTGGCTACCTGATATAGCGATAGTCAGAGCATGTCGAGAGAGTGACACATGTCATTGCTATCAGGTGCACTTGACGCATTTTAGCATAGTTGTTGTCGTTGCGTTATTGCATCTGTCCGTATTTATGGTATCTGATTATAGCATATATTTGACCATGGAAGAGATAGGCGGGCATATGGTGGTGTCATACGTATAGCAGAGAATGTTGATTCTCTGATAGTGTCGACTGATGAGTCGGGGACTTAGGGTCGAATCAGACAACAACCCATTGGTGGTTGTATATCATAGTTGACTTGATCGGTACAAGGTCGACTTACTTTCGCTCATGGAGTCTCAGTTATGGATTGATATCCTAGATGACATGTCTGGAGTACATGATCTGTTATGATGCAGCAGAGATGGTATTGGTTGTTTATCATGTCAGTGGATAGAGGATAGAGATATCCTATTCCCGTGGGACTTTTGAGCTCAGATTCATTATGCTTGGTTAGTTAACCAAGAAAGATACAGTCAAATGTGACTTGTACCGATCCGGAGGAGTGTAGAGCTAGTTACTTGACACTTGCGGGATTTTCGCTCGTACTTGGTTTGGGTAACCAAGAAGGTACCTTTGGACTTCTGGTTTGTGCAGCGATGCAAATCACTTACGAGACTGAGTTACCTTTATGTGAAGACACTAAGGACGGTACTCAGGAAACAAATAATTACTTGTCGATTACTTTGGGATACTCCTAAGAGATTGTGTGTCTCTATCGCCTTTTGGAACGGAGTTGGAGTATATCGGGTTACGAGACGACGGTTAGTCGACCGATCTGACGTTGTTCTAGCCTATGAGGTATCTGTTGGTGAGAGCCCTAGAGCCGATCATGTAATGATTGTATGGACTAATTTGTATCATATTCCTATGTATAAATAAAGGCATGTTTTATGGTTATTATACTTACGTGTATTTGTGCCAATTAGCTAAGTATAATAATGTCCTTGAGTAGAAAGTTCTTATCTATATCAATCGATTGGTTGAATCGATAGTGAGATGATATGGAGAACACTACTCTAAATTATTCCTAGTCGAGTATTAACATTCAGGGACAATGTTAATACGTAGAGACTAGCATGTAGGTCAACATGATGACTTGATCTCAAAAGTCATGGATATAGAGATATCAAGTTGACACATGGGTATGCATTGGAGAATGTATACTGAATGACCCGCCATGAGAAAGTATCATGGATCGTTATATGAGTGTCATATACTTTCTCATGTGGCTATTAGTATGACTATTAGTCCTTGGACCTGAAGTCACCATGGATTCCTACATAAGGAGTTACGTACTTTGGCTTCGTCAAACGTCACCCGTAAATGGGTGGACTATAAAGGCGATTACTGGGTATGTAACAAATTATGGAGAGGGATGTGAGTGATGTAGATGGGATCTATCCCTCCTATATGACGGGAGCGATATCGTATTCTTGATAGAGTTAGACCACAAAGTGCATGGCCATGCCCAAGTGAGTCAATATGAGATATTGAACTCATTTGATTAGTGTGAGTCTACTTGGAGTTCAAGATATAGATTGACTCGAGGATGACACGGTCTATGCCTCAATTGAGTCGATCTAGATATCAAATGGATAGAGGGACATTATCATATATTGTGAGAGTCACAATTATTAGTCACAAGGTGATGTTGGATCTCAACATTCTTGTAACTTGGGTAGCAATGATGTGTTGCTAGATACCGCTCATTGCTTATGTTTCTAAGACGTTAGAAGCATTGCCAACGTTACAAGAACCTATAGGGTCACACGCAAAGAACAAATAGATGGAGAAAAATTGAAGTCAAGTTTGACTTGGCTAAATATGGAAAGTCCATAAAAGGCAAGTTTGACTTGACCTAAATCCAAATCAAGTTTGACTTGACTTGGTTACACTACGAGTTAGACTCAACATGGGAGAAAAATTGAAGTCAAGTTTGACTTGGCTAAATATGGAAAGTCCATAAAAGGCAAGTTTGACTTGACCTAAATCCAAATCAAGTTTGACTTGACTTGGTTCCACTTCGAGTTAGACTCAACATGGGAGAAGAAATGGAGTCAATTTCGACTTGGCTAAATATGGAAAGTCCATAAAAGGCAAGTTTGACTTGACCTAAATCCAAATCAAGTTTGACTTGACTTGGTTCCACTTCAAGTTAGACTTGACTTGATTTTCCCCCCCCCCATTTGAATTTCGCATTCAAATTGATAGGGGATTTGGAAGGCCACCTAATGGCACTTAATGGCCATTATGGCCGGCCACCTAATGGCCATTAATGGCCATTAAGTGGCCGGCCACCCAAGGTGAACAAAATGGGTTTTGTTTCATTTTGGTGGGGCTCTTCTTCTTCTCCCGGATTTTTCTTCTTCCTCTCCCTCTCTTGGCCGAAACCCATAGGGTGCTAGCACACCAAGGTTTCGATCCATCTTCTA
>JAGFNQ010002038.1:46581-157457 GCA_024364735.1 Boesenbergia rotunda | reverse complement strand
GGGTTTCTTTGGGAGATGTTGTGGCTTGAAAGTTTTGATGTTCTAGTTGTCAGATGGGTGATTAGGGCTCTGTTCTTGATCTGATTGAGGTTGGATGGTCTGTCTTCCATTTCAATTTTGATCAAAGGAGTTTGAGTAGATCTGTGGAGGTGGTTCTAGTTGGTGATCCAAAGGTTGCCGTGGGATCAGAAGGGGAATGAGGTTGTTATGGAAATTTCCTTAGTGTTCTGTTTTGGGGTACATAGCTAGCTGTGAGCTGGAGAATGGGTGAAGCACTCGGTTGGATTTTAGATTTGGGTCGCGTAGTGGTTGGTAAGTTGGATCTTATTTGTTTGCGATTAAAACCTAAGTCTGTTAAGTTTGATTTGGGTATAGGGAGATGTGTGTTTGATTAGGATTAATTAATTAGAATTGATCCTAATTAAATTAGATGATATAATTGGCTAAGTTTTATTATTGGTTGTGTAATTAGATAAGTTGTATTTGGTTGATGCAGGATATTGTTTTCTACGGTTATCTGCGTTGTGGATATTATTTCTGGACGGGGGGTTCTCAACGCCTGGACCTCTTCATTTCGAGGCGGGTACCTCTGATTTATCTTTTAGATTAGTCATAGTTGATATGCTTGATATGCTATATTTAGCGGTAGGGTAATGTAGTATTTTATACCTGCTTTACCTTGGCTGATACTGTTCATGATATACCTGGCATGTGATACCTATACTTTTAGGACTTAGGCTATGGTGCATTTGTCTATGATCCTTGCATATCATGTTGATATAGGTGGACTAGATAGTGGATGCTGTTTGACCAGAGTTATGCATCATCGTGCACTGTGCATCACTGTCGATCAGGGGCCCCCTTATGGGTGAGTCAGGTCGACAGTCATACTGACCTATCCATACGACCACTCATGGGTTAGTGGTTGACGGAGCATGGGTAGTGTGCTCTGTGCTGCTCAGCTCATGCACTCATGGGTTAGTGAATCGGAGCGTGGTGGCAGGCAGAGGTCCCTCCTTGAGTAGTCCATATACCAGGAGATGAGAGAGAGAGGTCTCTCCCCCATTTATATACATGGGGTAGGTGTTAACACTCAGGTAGAGATATCCCCCATAGAGGGCCTGGGGTAGGGATGTTACTCCGACAGTGAGGAAACATTCAGGTAGAGATATCCCCCGGATAGGTCATGGGGTAGGGGTGTTACGCCGACAGCATACCGTCTACTCGGTCGCTCAGGAGCAGTGATGGCAGAGTACGGACGGCAGTCGCAGCTCTACGCCGGAGGGTGGCCTCCGTTCAGCTTCCTCCCGTACATAGGTGACGATGTCTGACCGGCGACAGAGGTGACCATGACATTGCACCATGTGCATACGTATATTTTGCATTTGCCCGTGCTTGTTATACTTGGATGCTGCATATGATTGACATGCACATACAGGAGACCCTTATGTCTGGTTTCGGCGACTCAGCCACCTTGGTATGGTATTTTTCTGTTCCTGTTCAGTTGTTCTTACCACTACCTGTACCTGTGTTATTTCGATAGCATGTTACACTATTGCTAACTTAGACTATCTTGTATATCTGATGAGATATCCGTTGAGTACTGTGACTCACCCCGTTAGCTCCCTGTTTTTATTTCAGGATGATTGTCTGGAGTGTCCGGCAGCCTGTCCCAGTTCGCGTATTCTTTCGAGATGATTCCGGGATGTTTCCTTTACTTGTGGGTGGTACATGTTGGTATCCGTTTTCAGTTTCTTATACTTTACTTTTCCGCTGCTGTATTCGTGTTTGGTCGTGTCCTTTTATACGGCGGTATAGTTGTACTTTTGTGAGCCATGGAGGCCTTGTGCTTTGTGTTTGTCGTAAGTCGTACTGGTACGCAGCTTTTATCGTCGTCTCGCTTTTGTGTATTTCAGACGGTTGTTCCAGCCCTATAGGCTGCGGTACAGCCATCTGAGGTGGTCGTAGAGGTTAGGGTTCCGAATTGTCCGTCGATCGAGGGAGCGGCCGTCCGGTCAGTATCGGACAGGCAGCTCCTCGGGGCGTGACACCTAATTTTAGGCTTTTAAGCTTTTTACCCCTCAAAATTTTGATATTTAACACAAAACATTGTCATTCCTATGGCCCATGAGAAATGATCCAGCAAGATGATTGGTTCGAGCGCCGGAAGCATTTATTTGTGCTGCGTGGAAATCAAATCTTCGTTATTTGAGAAACTTCCATAGTCAATATTGAGTGTCATCTATAAGTGAAATGTGTATTTGATCATTTTGTAGTCATCCATAAGCATTTGCATGCGTCTCTAACATCATCCGTATGACTCGATCATATTGTGAAAAAATATTTGCTTTATCTGTAGTCCAAAACAATGATAATGCAGGTCTATCATGAGTATTTGTAATTATATTACAAGACATGTGATACTAACATAATCCATGGTGAATAGTAAAATAAATTTACTCATTACAAATAATATTCCCGATATATATCAAACATAATTATCATAGTTGCTAGATCAGTTACACGAAATATCTTTAGATGATTTAGAAATGACTCCCATATAGAGTTATACTCAACCTCAGTAATTACAAAGCCAATGAGAAGAAGATTTTCATTACCATCTAATGTTGTGGCCTTCAACGATACATGATGATACTTGTCGCTGAGGTGCGTTGCATCAATTTCAATTAGTTTATGAAAATATGCTCGAAAACTCTTTCACATGCACCAAAAATCGAAAAACAACATTGAAATTTATCATCATATATTTTCAATACAACATATATATTTTGGCCACTATATTTTAGCTCACAAAATAGTCTAGGGAGATCACCATAATTGTTATCGAAATCACCTACCCCTTATTTATAACATTCACACGTGCATAGTATGTCTTTCGATATGATATATTTACTCCAAATTATGATTTCATCTCATTTTGAATATTTATTGGTCAATAATCTTTTGATGTCACGAAATGATTTTCAATATGAAAACTATAAAAGAAGATGTGCATGTACGATGATCAATTATTCCTAAGCTAGGACCGCACTAATGACGTTCTAAATATCTCATAACTATGAACTCAATATCTCTCCTTTCAATTATTGTCCATGTGCAATTTTCTTCATCATAGATTGCTTTAATTATAGTTTTCTTGGTGTCCTTTATTTTGTATATGAAGTGTCTGTAGGATGATATAGGTCAACTAGAGGGGGTGAATAGCCCTGCAAACGAAACTTAATCTCTTGCTTATAACTTAGCAAAGATACACACATTAATTGTCAAAAACATTAAACATAAAATAAAGAAGAGGCAAAAGGATTTACTGAATTTACAACTTGGGTAGTTGCTAATCCAAGACAATGGGAGCTCCACTAGAATTTCTCCTTTATTAAAGGCTAAGTAACCTCTTACAATAATTGAGTACTAGAACAGTGAATATAGAAGATTAGAGTGATGTGTGTTATCTATTTCGAGCTCCAAAGGGCTCTATTTATAGCGTTTAGAAAAAATTAGTCGTTGCTGACATGGCGGATTCTAGGCGCCTGAAGGTGGTCCGGGCGTCTGGAGTTTGGTCAACCCTGTTCCACTCGACAACGGTCGCCGACGTGGCGGCCTACTCTGGGTGCCTGGAACTGATCCAAGCGCCTAGAAGGGTTCTAGGTACTTGGAATCTGGGCGCCTGGACCAATCCAAGGCGCCTAGAATTTGGGCCCTGGACCAAGTCCAAGCGTTTGGAATGGTCAACTTCGAGTTGACCATTCAGTCGATCGGTGGTTGGGTGATGTTTCGATCATCCAGAGTTGAGTTGACCCGAGCCCAACTCCAACCTTCTCATTGAGCAGTCTTCTTCCCTAGCTTCTCATCCCTCGGAAATTGCATAAGTCTTTCTCGTCCATCAGTATACTCTTCTACAGCTCCTGATCCCTTTGATGCACCAAGTCTATCAGGTGTCTTTCCATATTATCCTTCTCACTCGTCACGTATTCCACTCGACTTCTTGTGATTCTAAACTCTTGCATACTTAGACACAATTGGATCAAACATAATAGGACCTAACTTGACTCGGTTGACCATATTAAAACTAACCCATAAGTATACTTATAGCTACCAGCTTTTGAGTAAAAGTTGTAGAAGTTGAAGCAAAATCTGACATTCATAAACACTTAAAAGTACTTTTGTGTAGCTAGAATCTAAAAAGTAGCTAGCAGAAGCTCTACCAAACATTTCCTAAGTGAGTTAAAACATAATAAACTATGTTAATTACAAGTTTAATAGTCAAAATCATAATGTAATACTTGTAAGCATAAACATTAATATCAAATTAATTTGCACAAGTAAGCATTAATTTGAATGAGTAGGTAACTAAACACTTAAGCAAGTCAATAAGAAATATAAGTGTTGATATGTGAGTGTTAAATGACCTTGAATAAGTGAATAATTAAGCAAGCTTTTAAGTGAGTAATTTAAATCTTTTTAAATAACTTCTTATATAAACAATAAGATTGAGTAAAATCAAGTAGGTAAGTAACTTTGAAATCAAATATAATATGTAATCATGAATTTTGACAAATAAATTGAGTATCAACTTCTGAAAGTTAAGTTTAATTTTAAAGGTAAAAAAAATTAATATTAGAATAAGTCAAACTAGTTAAGCCTAACAAATCCTAAATCCTAGTCTAAGTAAAACTAAAAGTTAGCTCCTCCTAAATTGAAGCTTTATTTCTTTTCGTCGAAAAGTTTCTATCTTCTCCTAGGTTAAGCTAGAGTTAACATGAATTGAATCCACATAATGAACATGATAATTGGGGATCCAATACGAATTATATCCTATATGGTTATGACTTAATTTCTTATTTTACCAAAAAAAATATCCTCTAGTTGTGTCATTGGACACTTGTGTGAGGTAGAAGATGAGTCAATATAGTATGCATTATTTTGTCTAATTCCTAGGTTGATTCATTAGTAGACTTAGTCATGCATTTAGTTGAAGACAATTGATTTATGTTAAGTAAACTAAACAAGGGATTTTAAACATAAAAGGTTTTCTCAATAAATAAATTTAAAGAGATGTTACATATATGACTCAATTATCTCTAACTTGTCTCCATCGATATCTGACTCAGTTTCAAATTTTGATTTTGGGTTCAGATTCTGACTAGGATTCAGCTTCATTGGTTGAGTCCTTGGAACCTGACTGAGCCATTAGTGTTGTACAACAGACTTGTTCTGATTCAGACTCTTCATTTCCTGTGCTTAGGTTTTCCAAAACTCTTTTGCATCTTTAAATGGTCCAACTATCTCATGTTGAACTTAAGTTTGACCATAAAGAATTATGGTAGTTTCTTTTACATTTGATTGAACTGCTTGCTTCATGCTGCTTGTCCATGATTCGAACCTGCATAGCTCACCTTTTGTGTCTCTTGGCAAGTTGGTTCCATTTTGCTCTTCTAGCATTCAGTGTCAGTTTTAAGAATGTCTTCCATCTTTCTCCTCCAATGGATAAAACTTTTGCCAACGAAGAGAGGTGAGTGGATTGTGCTAATCTTTCCTAAAAAGATATTTTTCAAAGACAAATTTGTTCAAGTTTAATTAAGGTTTGGGATAGAATATGAGTTTGGTTTTAGGTTTAGTATGGTTGTAATTAGCATGTGTTAAACATCGGGAAAAAATACGACCCAGAAAAAAAAATCGGAGAGTTCGCAAAACTTCCCGTAGTTTGTTTTTATTGTTCCAGGCTACTAGGGTTTAAACTCTAAATTCTTAAGGGGTTTTAGGCCCCATCGTCTAAATTAGAGGGGTTAAATGATTAAACCCCCTAAAATTAAGGGCTAGGTCTATATAAACATAAAAGAGGGCTCAAGTGCAAAACCACCACCCCTTATGTTTCTCCTCTCATTTCTCCTCCACCAGATGGCAGCCCACGTTTTTTCCCCCGATCTCCTCCTCACTGGGAGCAGATCTTTTTGCGGACCAGGGGATGGTCCACTCCCAATTGCGGTCGGATCACGATCATGATCTGGCCGCAATTTGTTGCAATCTCTTCTAGGGTTCATCGTGCACCCCAGGTTATTATTTAAGTTCGAACGGATGGTCGGAGGCCACCCGACGGCCTAAACCCTAAATTCTAAACCCTAAACCCTAAACCCCAAACCCTAAATCTTTCATCGTGACCTTCAGGTGGCCTCCGGCCACCCGCCCGAACCCAAACTATAACCTGGGAGGCACGGTGAACCCTAAAAGGGATTGTAACAAATTGCGGCCGGATCGCGATCACGATCCAACCGCAATTGGGAGTGGACCATCCCCTGATCCGTAAAAATGCAGACCAGAGGATCGGAGCTGCTCCCCACTTGTGCAACAGATGCCATGGTCGATCGAAACCCTTTATGATCTAGTGCCGCTACTGTCGGCAGCTGTAGCCACCATCGCCTCTGGTCAATGTCAAGCCCAGAAAGTCGCTGGACTCCCCATCAAGCGCCGCCATTTACTTGCGATTCCACCATTGCAAGTATGCATGGCCGCTGCCCTCTGTTGGAGTTGACAGCCTCCACTTCGAACCAACCACAGTCATTGGAGAAGGGGGTGCTCCTTTGAACACTCTGGAGATTTCTGATCCGCTAGATCTGATTAAAGGGGGAGAAAGGGGTAAACAAGCGTGCCATCTTAGGTAAGTTTTGATTGTTTGGTGATGACCTTGGATGAGTTGGTGGTGTTGATGGATTTTGCCTGATGGGTAGAGATGGGCTAGGGTGTTTTCTTCTTGTGGTCCCTGTTTCTATAAAATCCGAACGGAGGAGTTGTTGCGGGCATTTGTCAGGTAAGAATTGGTTGATGTAGTGTTTATTTTGGAAGTTTTGAAGATGTAATGAGTTAGATCAGTGATCATGTATGGTATTCTATTATATGACAGTTCTTGGTAGCTAATTGGTTGGGATTGAGTTATGATTGGGTGTTTGCGTTCTTGGGGATGGTGATGTGGTTGTTCTCCCCTGCCATGAGCCATTTGGATGGGTTAGAGTTCAATTTGGGGATTGGATTGATTCAAATGTGAGAATAGTATTGTAGTTCTTTTTGAAACAGTGGATTAAGTACAGATGATTCTATTTGATCCTTGTCTTGAGATTAGGTGTTAATTTAAATAATTGGATCAAGTTGATTCTTAAGGTGAAAGATTCAGATTTGATTACCTTGTGATTTTCCATTCTGGGATGGTGGATCTTGATGTTGATTGGGTCACGGAATTAGTTTTGGGGTTACACTCATGGGTTAAATCAAATCTCAATATTGAGATTAAATCGGAAATAAATCATTAATTATAGTTAATTAACTATCATTACAAATTAGGATGATCCAATTTAAGTCTAGAATTGAGTTAGCTAGTTGTTATTTGTAATAGTAGTTGAACTATATCTTTTTGGTATAGGTCGTTGATTTAGTACGGATGTTTGACCGTGAGGTTTCTTCTTGGACATGAACTTCTTATAGAAAGATTTTTTGTTAAGCTCGTAGTTTTGGTTTAAGTTAATATTATTTATTATGGTAGCTAAACTTTATCCTAGATACAAGATTTTGACTTTGGACTCGCACGGTTGATCGTGGGAGATGCTCTCTGATAGACACTGTATTACGAGGCGGGTACTTCTCCTTTGTTTCCTATAGATTATTGAACTTAAATGCATGACTATTTGATTCTGAGTATCACTGCTTTATCTTATTCTTGTTTTTTTGATATCATCTTTTGATACTTTCGTTGCTTGATTTTTGAGTTAATCAAATTTATGTTCATACAGTCTCTTCTATTGACTTTTTGTTCCGTAAAGGATCGATTGTAAGCGAGTACTTAGAAATAATCATTAAACACAACTAAGGTTTTATTGACATTAGAGATACGTACCCTACCAGTAGTTTAATTGTATGTTAGTGATTCTGGTATTTATTTATTATATCGTTGTATTATTGTCACTTGGTTGATTGTGCATTTAGTATCATGCACCATATCTACATAGTTGCATGCTGACGAGTATTGGCTTTTACATAGTTAAGCCTATCGTCAGTCATTTAGTTGCTCTGCCCACTCAATCACTCATCGTAGTAGTTGCTAGAG
Organism: Boesenbergia rotunda; assembly: GCA_024364735.1. Classification (NCBI taxonomy): domain Eukaryota; kingdom Viridiplantae; phylum Streptophyta; class Magnoliopsida; order Zingiberales; family Zingiberaceae; genus Boesenbergia; species Boesenbergia rotunda. The sequence goes on along the minus strand of JAGFNQ010002038.1, from coordinate 149,347 downwards.
TGCGAGCAATTGTCCTATTATGTCACACTCGACCACTCATGGGTAGTGAATGTTAGAGTTGTAGACAAGCAATTGACACCCTCACCGTTGTTTTCGAGGGATATCAGACCTGTTGGTAGCTCCCCCTTTTTCTGGGGTCTTTGGAGTAGTTGACTCCCTAACATCCTGTCCACTCAACCACTTATACTAGTGGTAATCGTTGGAGTATGCACAGTTGTCACAACCCTACCCACTCGGCCACACAGATATAATATGATAGCAGCTTGACTGACGTCAAGGGTAACACATGTCATTGTATCATATGCATTTATTGCATTTTTTTTTTGTATTTGCTGCATTTATATGAGCTATAATTGATGCATTTGATTGACATGCATGTATGCTTTATTATTGTACTACCATTTTGTTTTACACATGCTTAGATGTTATTCTATTTTCAAGGATTGTATACTGTTGTTTCTTTCTGCTTGTTATACCATTTATTATGTCATGCATTTATCTACTTTTATACCCGCAAAGTCCGCCCGGACTCACCACCCCTACCATCTAATTATGTTTCAGGTAGCAGATAGATGGATTATTGGGAGCCAGGAGATGATCCAGTTGTCAATCCATAGTATCGAGTGTATTGTAGTTTTTTCACATTTAATTTATTTTCTCACTTTTGTTATTTCCACATTTACTACATTAGACTGGTATTTATCTTTTCAGTAGACTTATGTATAGTCTAGTTTGTTGGTCTTTGGATTTAAATTTGAGTTTTAATTTGGATATGAGATCTCTTTTATTTCTATCTTTCTTATCGATAAGGGTGAGCATTCGGTTAAAACCAAACCGAACCGAACCGAATTAGCAAAACGGAACCGAACCGATTTTTTTTCGATCAAACCGAACCGACCGAATTAAAAAAAAACCGAACAAATCGAACCGATATTTTATCGATTAATTCGGTTTTTAACCGAATTATCCAAAAAAATAGTTTTAAAAATAAAATTCAGTTTGTTTTAAATAAAAATCAATTTTTTTAAAATAAAAAATTAATTTTGGGTTAAAATTTCAGTTAATTCGGTCTATTCGGTTTAACCAAATAGGAAAGTTGAAAATCGAAACTGAACCGAATTAACCGAATTAATCGATTTTTTAGGAAAAAAACCGAATTACCGAATAGATCGAACCGAAATTTAAAATTCGGTTATTTTGTTCGGTTTAACCGAATTTTTGCTCACCCCTACTTATCGATATTAACTGCGCGGTTGTGCAGCTAATTTTGCTATTGTGACGCCAGTTGTGTGAGACTGTGCTATATTTTGTAAGATGTTATGTATAAATGTTCCATATTGTCCGTCGTACAAGGAAGATGTTGTCTAATTTTTGAGGGAGTATGAGCCTCTGGGGACGTGACAATTTTGATTTAGGTTTAGGCTATGCTCGTATTATTAATCAATTGTTTGTTCTGTCCTCAAAGCACAAAGTTCATCCTATTTTAGATTTAAGTTTTGCTTTGGGGTAATTGAGCAAGAGTTTCTGAAGTAAGCTTTCAGGTTATGATGAGACACAGAGATCTTCTGGAGTATTAGAACAATGACCACTTCCTTAAATAAAACTGACTTAAGAATCTTGAGCTATATTAATTTTAATATAATGTCTTGGTTTAACCAGTTTAGAATGAGGTGAGTTAGCTTATTCTACTTCCACTTGACTAGATGCACCAAGTAGGGTACTCCTTACCCAAATAGACATGCACCTAACCAAACTTTCCTAGCGTACTATCAGCTCATCCTGCTTTGATACCAAATTGTAGGATCGAACTCGACACTAGATAGGGGTGAATAACGTTACGAATTTTAAATGAGCAGATAGTAAATAAAAGCAGTTGAATCAATTAGAGTTAGCACAACGAAAATAAAGTTTACTTAGACTGATTCAATTAAATAAGACAAGGCAATGGGCTTGCAATAGATTTAGCTAACAATTTAAACATACATGTAGTTGATCAATCAAATTAGAAGTATAAGTTAAGCATAGTTAAATCAATATGGATATAGGTACACACAATAATAATAATAATATAATTCTTATTTTTAAATTTCTCGTAGGTGAAGAAACCTTACAGAAAAATAATATAAAAATTAAGCACAATAACAAAATGAGGCAACACAATAAAAATGAAAATGTACTCAAGGTATTGTCAATCAGAAATGAAGCGTGCATTGCAGCTTGTCATAGCACAGAAGGCATGGGATCACTTAGAGCATGAGAACAAGAGTAAATTCTATGTAAATGAGTGATATTCAAGTTTTGCCTCAAAGCTCCTTATATAGGACTCTTCTGGTCGTCTAGAGGCATCTCGGTCACCTATATCTGTGCTGACATGGCTACAAATTTATTCATAAGATAATATTAATGAAGCACTCCGGTCGACTAGACACCCTCCAATCGCCTGGGCAAGGGTTAAATCTCATCTTGACCTGTCTCGCTCGAATTGTTGATAACGTTATCTACCAGTAGCCTAAAAGTTGATCCTATCGCTCGCATTCTTTGGTCGCCTAAACCTAATAGGGTCGCCTAAACCCTTTGAAATCTCTTCATTGAGAGTTATCACCAGTTAGTCACCCCCGAACTCCATTCGGTTGTCTAGAACCGTCAAACATGCTTCCCTACAAAGATTACACGAAAAGTTACTTGTACTTACATTGTATCTAGACATTCAACCTCCAGTTGACTCATCTAGACTGAGTTGCCACCCCACAGCTCCCAACTGCTTCAACTTGGACTTTGTTTGCCAACCATTCAACTCTCAGCTAACTCCACATGTACTTGATTCATCTAACATCTAGCTAAGACTTTGTTTGTCAAGTCTTAATCACTTAGGCTTGATTCACCTAGCATCTAGCTTGGAATTTGTCTGTCAAGTCTTAATCACTTGGACTTGATTCACCTAAAACCCAGCTAGGAATTTGTCTGTCAAGCCTTAATCACTTGGACTTGATTTACCTAACCTCCAGCTTCGAATTACTTGTTTGGTCTCAACCAAGACTTAGTGCATGTCTGACTCCCACTCCCAATCCAGAAGTTTGATGCTTAGTTCCACTAGGACTTAGTTATTGCCTAATTCATAACTAGGACTTCATCACTTGTCAAATATACTGCACCTTTAAACTTGACACAACTGATTAAATCACAACTAACTTAAGTTTAACCTTAGTCATATATCAAAACTCTAATTTAAATGTTGGGCACCAATCACCAACAAGAGTTGATTAGCTCATCTAATGAATAGTGCATATCATTTGTTAAGAATTCATCCTCAAAGACATCTCTTTCAATTTCCGCTTTCATTCTATTATTGTTATATTCTTGTTCAGTCCACGTATCCTCCAAAAAATCTTCCAATTATCTATTCTATGTATTGGGTCATTCTCAATATTAAGAACTTATTTATTCAAATTGAAAATGTAAATAATAATCTCTTCAATATTCACCACAACACTAAAGGAAGTTGAAGGTGACATATTTGTCAATACTCATATTTATATTTGGAGTAACAGATACGTTTATGTTCTCTAATTGTGAATGTATAGATTTCATTATAACTGTGAGTACATCATCATAAATTAGATCTTTCCTGCAGTAATATAATAAAAAATTAATCATATTGCGAACAAAAAATTATATTAAGATTGTGAATATTTTAAAAACATATCAGTCGAGTGGAGAAAGCTAATAGATCATAAAATGCATATCTTCCTAAAATTATACTATGACCTTTTAAGATTTATCCTTTTAGAAAAAATTAGCATTTAGATCATAAACACACTTAAATTTTTTATTTGGAGTGTTAACACGGGTATGATAAAGATACATAAAAATTGATAAGGTTAATCTCCTATAAATTAATAATGTTAATCTATAAATAAAGAAAAAGACATCTAAAAACTAGTAATCAAAGAGAAGTTTCGTCCTCGGTAAGATTTTGGATGTCGCCGATACTTTGGAGTTTTACTGAAATACTTAGAATTTTGGAATAATTTTTCTATGCCAGGAGTTTTGAAGCTGCCGGAAGAGTGGTTTACACCAATCCTAAGTGTGACACTTTGGTTTTAAGGATGCTTCACCTGCCCGGCCGGAACATTTGAGCCTTGATTGAAAACAAGAACAGAGATGAGTTTCACCCGACCGGTGTAGTCGTAGCTAACCGGGAGGAACGTTGCAATTCATCGATTAGGACTTCGATAGTCGGGAGGGGAGAGACGTTTGTCTTCATTGAGTTGTCGTAGCATGTTGTAGACCATCGGAAACATATCGTTAGCCGTTTGGAGATGGCATGATGTTTATGTTTATGTTATCTATGTCACGAAGAAGGTGCACCGTTGTTGGCCATTGATTTTGACTCAAATGCACATCGTAAAGAAAAATTACATGTCGTTCCGATTTCTCTTTTAGTTTAGATGTATGTGACAACTATGAGAGATTGTGTACAAATGTGGAGAGGATAAAATAGATATTGAGTATATGATTTTATAATTTTAAAAGTTACTTGAGACATTTGGATATTCGATAACTTTATCTAGTTGATTTAGTAACTACTGTTTGATTAAATTATCATTAATTAACTGAACAATTGACTAAAAATGTCGGTCTTTTCAATTGTAAAACTACAAATGAAACAAATTTTCAGATTATATATTACCATTGAATGTTATTTGCTATTATCCGCATTATATTTCTTTAACTGCACCACTAAAAAAATATAAATTTTACTTGATCATTTATAAAACATTCATAACTAAAGGAAATGCACTGTTCAGTTAATTAACATATTTAATAATTGAGAACTAACTAGCTGTATTTGTACAAGTGATAATTTTTAATCTTGTAAATTTTATTTTGAAATTTTTATAAAAACACTTGTTTATCTAAGTTGGTATTGTAATTTAACAAAAGTATCTTATATCTGCTCCAGAAAGAGAATATTTGGTCATTTTTGCAAAGTCTATTTCAACAGATACGAAGAAAACTTGGCCACTATGGCACGAAATGGCAGGAAGCAGCCTAGGACCTCAATATTGTGACATTGTGGTTTTTTTTTATAGTACTAGACAGAGCCACAAGGGATGTAGCCTATTACCCATTCGACCTCTGGTAAAGGAATGCTGGGGGACCCACCACCAGGATATGCATGATGGTACCACTCCTCATACCAAGCGTCCTGGAATGAGCGGATCTCGGAGACATCAGATGCTAGAGCATCGAGACGGCGATCGAAAGACTGACACTCTGAGTTGACCTCCTATCGCCAGAGCTCGGAGATATGCAACTCGTGCTCCATCATCCGCTCTATCTCCGCAACCTGCCAGCGTAGGTCAGGAGCCCACTCATCGTAATCTGCAGTAGCAGCTGGCGGCTCCTAGTCATGAACTGCTCTCGGTAGCTCCCCCTCGCGTCTGCGATCCTTCCACCTTAGCCCCCCTGGGGCCCGAGAACAACGCCGGACTGAGCGAGCATGCGACGATCCAGACGGCAGTCCTGTTGAGTCATGGGCACAATGCGGCCCTGTGAAACGTCGATACCAAGAGACTCCAGCCAGGCAGTGATGATATGGCTGAATGACATGTAGACGGACTGGGTGGCCGGCATGCTGTGGACGATGATGGAGAAATAGATCGAGGCCACTGGGTCAAAATCTAACTGCTGATGCATCCCGTAGAGCATCAAGCAGTGGAACGGGTGAATCTCATCCAGGTGTTTCGAAGTAGTCGGTAGGAGACAATTTGTGATGATCTTAAACAACACATAGTCAACAGGGGAAAGGCGAAGAGCAGGAAATGTGGGAAAATCACAGATGCACTCACCGGAACCCCTTGGCCTGGGATGACCTAGAAAGTACTCGTAGACGGAATCAGGAGTCACTCCATCGAAGGGAACCGGAAGGGGATTAGGAGGATAAGGGTAGAGAAAGAAATCATTTTCTGACCGGCGACAACCGAGAAAATCAATGAAAATAGATCGATTAAAATCAAGGTCGATACTGGCAACACGGGTCCTCCACCCCGTGCCCTCTCCACTCACCATGTTATTATAGAATTCAGAGACCAAGTCAAGGTTGATCGGCCTCTCAAGGTAAAGAATGGATTGAAGATTATAATGTGTGATAATTTGTCGGATGGTCGGGCAATATTCATAGATGAAGGATTGGTCTATAGTTCGACATGACATTAATTTGAAATTGTGTCACTCAAAATTTAACGCAAGAGTGACACTCTGAAAGCGAGTATGTAGAGGTGGTGGAGGCCTTGGAGAAGGTGTAGATATTGAAGGACCTTTGCCCTTTGAGCTTTCCACCATAGGTTCCTTACCCCTTAGAAGACTTTCTAAAGATTGGAATGGATTGAATTAATCATACACATAGTTTGAATCAATTGGGCAGTGTTGACACGAACATAGGTTGAATCAAACATTCAAGATTTGATCACACACAGAGTAATCATAAGGTAGACATTAGATCAAAAAGAAGTACAATAATGAGGTTAAAGATAGATTTGATCATATGGTGAAGTATGGAAAGATAGGTCATGGTCAATACAAGAAGGTGACGGCACCACACCAAGTACAAACACCAAAACATGATTAGCTTCATATACATATAATCCATGAACAGAGTCATAAAGGAAACTAAATCAAAAACTCACTTGGGTGCCATTGGTGAAGATCTTGGAGGTTGGAAAAACAAGCTTGCGTAGGAGAAAACCCGGTGCAAGAGAGAGATCGTAAGGCCCTTTAGCGAGAAAACGTCGCAGGAAGCAGGAAAAAAACAGAGCCCGGAAGAACTCATTAGGACTACACGCGCGGAGACTCTCTCGAGGAAGAAGAAACCACTGGGAAAGCTTTCGCACGACACAAAGATTGCACAGGTGGGAGGTCTTTCGGCGCTAGGGTTCGGCACTGAAGGGATTTTTTGCGAAGTTAATCGGTTGGTGGATCGGTCCACCAACGGCAATTTAATGCGTTTGAACGGATCACCGTTCGATCTGGAAACACCCAGACCGATCAGGCTCCAGCCTGATCGGACTGACCTAGGCCTGATCGGTCGGGTGACCGATCAGGCGCGCTCCTGATCGGTCGGCTGATCGATCAGGACACGAACAGTAGGGTTCAGAGAGAAACCTGTAAGCCCCCTGATCGGCCTATGGACCGATCACCATAGGGTGCCAGATCGGTCCGGGGACCGATCCAGGCTGGCTCAGTAAGGTTGATCAGAATTTCGTAAAGTTACTGATGCCCTTCTGATCGGTCTGTGGACCGATCGTTACAGGATGGAGCCAGATCGGTCCGGAGACCGATCAGGCTTACCCCTGATCGGTCGGGTGACCGATCAGGGTTCCTGAAACTCCCAAATTCGATCAGAAACTTTTAGTTTCAGATTATTACTCGATTTCCAAAGGGATATGGTTAGAGATATCGATCTAGGAAGCCATCCCTCGTCTATAAGTGATCCCCAATCAAGGATCAAAGGTCCTTAGAGTTTGAACAAGTCACTTTGCTCCACCCAAGTGAAGTCAAACTCAAACAACAATCATTCAAGCAAATTCAATCAAGTTTTGTTCCAAATTCAGGTTTCCAATCAAGTTGCCTTGATTGGAATGTCCAAGTATGATCATGGAGTCATATACACATATGTTATGCAATGGTTTTCCCCATACTTGGTCACCGAAGTGATTATTATCTCGTCAACTTAATTTCTCAAGGGATGCATTGACATTTTGAGAAATTTAGTTGATCCTAACATCTCACCCCATATCTAGCAAACAAAAACGTTTTGTTAAACCTTATAGTTTGTGTGAGATGTCCCCAAAGTTACCCAATTGTTTCCCAACAATTTCGAAATAATCATGAAGGGTTTGAATGCATTTTGAAATTCATGAAGCGCGACACATTCCCAACTCCCGTCTTAGGAAACTAAATTCATTTTCGGGGAGTGGTTTAGTGAAAATGTCAGCTAGGTTTGATTTGGACTCTACATGCGAGAGTACAATATCTCCCCTAACTACATGATCCCTAATGAAGTGGTGACGCACCTCAATATGTTTAGTCCTAGAATGATAGACTGGATTCTTGGTTAGGTTAATTGTGCTAATGTTATCACATAACACTTGCACACCCTTGTAACTCAAACCATAGTCCTCTAAAGTATGTATCATCCACAACAATTGTGATACGCTCTCTCCTATAGCAATATACTCTGCCTCGGTCGTGGAGAGAGCAACACAATGTTGCTTCCGACTTGACCAACTAACTAAAGACGAACCTAAGAATTGGCAACCCCCACTTGTGCTCTTCCGGTCCAACTTACATCCAGCGTAGTCGGAATCCGTATAGCCAATTAAATTAAATAATTCGGTACGGGGGTACCATAGACCGACTCCAATTGTGCCTTTGAGATATCTCAAAATTCGCTTAACAGCGATCAAATGTGATTCCTTGACACACACTTGATACCTAGCGCACATACCCACAGCAAATAGGATATCCGGTCGACTAGCTGTGAGGTATAGCAAACTACCAATCATGCTTCGATATTGAGTTAAATCAACGGGTTTACCACTCTCATCATTGTCTAATTTTGTGTTTGTAGCCATGGGAGTGGTTACCTCTTTTGAATCACTCATGTTAAATTTTCGAAGCATTTCTTGTGTATACTTTGATTGGTGCACATAGATACCATTGCGAGTTTGCTTGATTTCAAGTCCAAGGAAGAAAGTCAACTCTCCCACTAGACTCATTTCAAATTCACTCTCCATGTGTCCAATGAATTCATTTAGATAGCCCTTATTGTTTGAGCCATAAATTATGTCATCGACATATACTTGGGCTACAAAAATATTATCACCATCTCTTCGTAGAAATAGTGTAGGGTCTATCTGGCCTCTAACAAAGCCCTTATCAATTAGGAATGTCGACAACCGCTCATACCAAGCCCGGGGTGCTTGTTTAAGGCCATAAAGTGCCTTTTTGAGCTTGAACACGTGGTTTGGAAATTCGGAACTCTCAAACCCCGGTGGTTGTTCGACGTAGACCTCTTCTCTTATTAGACAATTTAGAAATGTCGATTTGATATCCATTTGGTATAATTTGAAGCCACGATGTGCTGCAAATGCTAGCATCAATCGAATGGATTCTAATCGTGCCACGGGAGCATAGGTCTCATCATAATCAAGGCCTTCAACTTGACTATAGCCCTTGGCTTCCAAGCGTGCCTTGTTTCTAATGATTTCTCCCTTGTTGTTTAATTTGTTTTTGAAGACCCATTTGATTCCAATGATGGTGGTCTTCTTAGGTCTAGGGACTAAGTCCCAAACTTGACTTCTCTCAAATTGACCTAGTTCTTCTTGCATTGCAATGATCCAATCGGGATCATTTAATGCTTCATCAATTTTCCTAGGCTCAATTTCGGAAATTATAGCAACTTCATTAGCCTCACTCCGGAAGAATGATCTAGTTCTAACCCCATGAAGGATGTCTCTAACAATTTGGTCTTGGGGATGACTAAAGGCTAATCTAGTTTGTCTTGGTGTTGGTGGTGCTTCTTGAATGGATTCACTAGACACAAGTTCAGCCTCAGGATCCGGCTGATCAATGGATTGTCTAGGCTCACCGTCATCGGATTCATCACCATCAACAACATTTGGACTTTCATTCAAACTTAGTCTCCTAAGTTCGAATTGGACCTCATCTTCTGGTTGACCATTGACTTTTGAAATTTCTTCAAAGACAACATCAGAAGATTCTTCAACTATTCTAGACTTCTTGTTGTAAACTCGATAAGCTTTACTAACGAGGGAATACCCGACTAGTATCCCTTCATTAGCCTTTGCCGTGAACTTTCCAAGATGATCCTTGGTGTTTAGAATGAACACCATACAACCAAACACCCGAAGGTGTTTAACCGTAGGTGGTTTTCCAAACCAAAGTTCATGGGGAGTCTTTCCTAAAAACCTATGAATGAGGACCCGGTTTTGCACATAGCAAGCTGTATTTACAGCTTCCGCCCATAAGTAACTCGGGAGTGAGTACTCATTAAGCATGCTTCGTACAGCCTCTTGTAGAACATGGTTCTTCCTTTCTACAACACCATTTTGTTGTGGTGTTCTAGGAGTAGAGAACTCATGTCTATAACCTCTATCTTGACAAAATTCTAAAAATCTCTGATTTTGAAATTCACCTCCATGATCACATCTAATTGTCTTAATAGTTAATGATTTCTCATTTTCAACTCTTCTACAAAAAGAAATGAAAACATCTAAGGTTTGATCCTTATATTTCAAAAAGTAAGTCCATGTATATCTAGTGAAATCATCAATGATTACAAAGCAGTATCTACTTCCATTCAATGATATGATAGTACTACAATCAAATAGATCCATGTGAAGTAAATCTAATGCAATAGAAGTACTTACAGTGCTTTTACCTTTATGTGCAGATTTCGTTTGCTTACCCATTTGACACGCATCACAAAGTTTATCTTTCTCATACTTGATGCTTGGTAAGCCACGAACTAATCCCTTGTTGGTCAGCTTCCGGATGTTCTTCATGTTCACATGTGCTAGCCTCCGGTGCCAAAGGGTGGACTCTTCTTCTTTTGACATGAAACACTTAGCAGAAGCATTAGTAGCACTTTTAAATGAAACTTGATAAATATTGTCTACTCTTGTTCCTACTAGTACCGTGTCCAAGGTGTCATGTTGTCTAACTAGACATTGACTTGGTTGGAAATCAATTGTGTAACCCGTGTCACACAATTGACTCACACTTAGGAGATTAAATTTCATCCCCTTGACTAGAAGGACATTTGAGATTCTAAGACATTCGGATATTTGAATGTCTCCTATTCCTATGACCTTAAGACTACCATTGTTACCAAATGAAACATTACCTCTACTTTTCTTGTGAAGTGTGGTAAACAATGATCTATCCCCGGTCATGTGTTTGGAGCATCCACTATCAACGAACCAAGTTGATAGATGCTCCCCCTCAATCATAACCTACACAATTCGAAAAATAGAAGTTTTAGGTACTCAAACCTTGGGACCTAAAGCATCAACTAAACATGACTTAGGCACCCATACCTTGACAACTTTCTTTTGAACCTTGGGTGTCCTAGATTGTCTCATATCAGTCCTAGACATTAAGGATACGAATAAGGGTTCTTTGGGACGGTAACCAATACCGGCCCTATTGTAGACTGCCCTTTGGGCATTCAAGATCATATCTAGGGTTTTAGAGCTAGTTGAGAACTTCTCAAGAATATTCTTGAGTCTCTCAACTTCACTCTTTAATAATTGGTTTTCCTCTACTAGCAACTCATCATGCAAACCATTTACATCCTCAACCTTAGAGGAATTCATATTTTCAACCTCAAGTTTCAAAGACTTAATCTCATCCTCTAGCAATTCAACATGCAAATCATCAATGTTATCATCCCTAGATAATTTCAATTGATCAATTTCTAATTGCAATGCTTTAACCTTATTTTTTGACTTCTTAAGCATACTAGTTAAACATGCAATTGCTCTATAACACTTTTCAAGTTCGGGAGAAGTTACCTCTTCATCATCCGAAGATGATGAAGCCGCGTTTGATGAGTTGGAAGATTCATCACTGCTCCCTTGATCTCCCAATGCCATGAGTGTCACATGCCTTGTGCTCTTCTCCTCCTCTTCATCGGATGAGCTTGAGGATGACTCATCCCAAGTGGCCTTCAAGGCCTTCTTTTTCTTCTTGAATTTTTCTTCTTTCGTTTTGGATTTCTCCTCCTTCTTCTTTAGTTTTGGACATTCATTCTTGAAGTGCCCTTTCCTACCACACTCAAAGCAAGATGCATTAGTCTTATCAAGTTTAGCTTCACTAAAGTTACCTCTACTCTTGAAGCGTCGACCCCTTCTCATCATCCTTCTCACAAAGATTCCCATCTCGGAGGATGAGGAGCCGCTGCCATCTTCCTCGGAATCGGACTCGGATTCGGAAGAGGATGAAGATGAAGAGACCTCCTTCTCCTTCTTCTTCTCCTTCTTCTTCTTGATCGATCGGTCCCCTGCAACTAAAGCAATCCCCTTCTCCTTGGGGCCTTTGTTAGCCATTTCATGCAATTCCATTTCACAAAATAAGTCATCTAACTTAACAATGGATAGATCCTTGGAAACTTTGTAGGTATCCACCATGGATGACCACAAAGCATTCCTTGGAAATGCTTTTAGTACATACCTCACAAGATCGCGATTCTCGACCTTTTCATCAATCGAATGAAGCCCATTGAGGACTTCCTTGAACCGGCTATGGAGCTCACTTACCGTTTCATTCTCCTTCATGGAGAGATTTTGGAGTTGATTGAGGAACAAGTCACTCTTGGCGATTCTTGAATCTCGGGTACCCTCATGAAGTTCAATGAGTTTGTTCCACAAGTCCTTTGCACTTGTGAAGGGACCAACCTTGATGAGTTGGTCTTTGTTCATGCCGCATTGTAGAGTGACGACCGCCTTTGCATCGGCTTCACTCTTTCGAGTTTGTTCGGCTGTCCACCGTGAAGACTCAAGTTCTTTGCCTTCATCATCCTTAGGAGGGGTGAATCCCTCCTTTACCGCGAACCAAGTATTGATGTCCATCTTCAAATAATACTCCATCTTTGATCTCAAATATTGAAAATCAACGCCATCAAAGAAAGGAGGTCGGGTGGTGGAAAATCCTTCTCTCAACGCCATCTTGTTGATAACTCTCGGATGTTAAGCCGTGAACAGAGCCCCACGCTCTGATACCACTTGTTGGAACCCGGATGGCTAGAGAGGGGGGTGAATATAGCCAATCACTTGGATCTTTTACACTTATTAAATTTCTGCACTTAACCTTATCAATAGCACAGCGGAAGAAAACAAAGGAAACAGAGCAGTGCAGAAAACAGAAACAGAAAACGAAGGCAACCACACACAACTAGCAAGATCGCTAACAAGGAGGGTTTACAAGGTTCGGGGATAACTTGCCCCTACTCCTTGGCGTGCCTTAAGGTGGGCGATCCCTGATCGTCGGCAGATCAAGCCCCGGTTATCACCGGATAGAAAGCAACCTCCTTCTCGGTGGAGAAACCTCTCCACAGCGTTTCAAACAAGGATATAGATTTAAGCTTAATGAAACACAAAGAAAACTCTTACTCAAGCACTTAGCAAGGACAAGGACACAGCAAGCTTTCCTGAGCTCCACCCAGCGACGATCTCACGCAAGGACTCCCTCCTTCGTGTCTTCTCACTGTTGGACTCCAAGCTCCTTGTTCCTTCCTCCAAGCACTCACGTAAGAGTTGGTTGCTCCTCAGATCTCAATGACTTGCTCAAAGACTCAACAGCACACGCACACAGTAAGTCAAGTGTGGAGAACACAAAATCGCAGCAAGAACTTCAACAAGCTCGAACACTTGGAACTCTCGAACTCTGCTTCAACCGAAGTCTTCTTCTCTCTTTTGTTTCTCCATCAAGCACCAGATGACACCATCCCTGCAGCTCCCAGCTGCTCATCTGTCAACGCCAGCTACCACTGAGCTATCCCTGGACTCCCTAAGCTTCCCTCAGCTAAGCTCCAGTCTCAGCTCCAGTCTGCAGCTCGGCCGTTGCAACCTGAGATGGAAAAGCGGGCAAACCTGCTCCAAGGAAAAGTCTCCATTGACTCTCCTTGAGTGTTTGAATCCTCCCCTGTCACCTGCAGCTTAATCAGACTGTTAGAGCAGCATATCAACCAGTAAATCAAGTATCAGATGTAAGTAGCAGAGAATCGGATATGGTCAGGCGCGATTAGAGCGCCTGACAGTGCAATTTGAATTAAAGTGATCGGTCACCGGACCGATCAGAGAGCCTCCTGATCGGTCACCAGACCGATTAGGCTAGGTCCAGACCGATCAGGCTCCGTCCTGATCGATCCCCAATGCTCAATCAGAAATCGCGACTTCTTTGGGATTCTCCTAGACCGATCACTAGACCGATCCCAGGTTGTGGGTCGATCACCCGACCGATCCACCCCTTTATCGGGCGATTTCTGAGTTTCGCAGTCCAGACTCCCTGATCGATCACCGGACCGATCAGGTAACCTCCTGATCGGTCACCGGATCGATCAGGTCGTGATCAGACCGATCAGGCTCCGTCCTGATCGATCATAGCGAGGAACCTGCGATGCTGGATCGTTCTCCAGAACGACCTGCACAGTGATCCTGATCGGTCACCAGACCGATCAGGAACCGAACAGTAGGTTTCCAACCTCACTGTTCGCTCCCTGATCGGTCACCAGACCGATCAGTGATCACTGGATCGGTCACCAGACCGATCCATGAAGGAGCAGCGTGCCAAATTCCCTGATCGGTCGCCAGACCGATCCAGGGTTCAAACCTAGCCCTCCAAGCTAGGGTTTCATCCGCCTTAGCCCTCCAAGCTAAGGATTTTTCCATCTAACTCTCCAAGTTGGGAATTTACACCTAACCCTCCAAGTTAGGACTTTTCACCTAACCGTCCAAGCTAGGACTTTTCACCTAGCCCTCCAAGCTAGGACTTTTCACCCAACCCTTCCGAGTTAGAACTTCATCCAACCTAGCCCTCCAAGCTAGGCACCTGACCCTCCGAGCCAGGACTTTTCACCTAATTCTCCAAGTTGGGACTTTGCACCTAACCCTCCAAGTTAGGACTTTTCACCTAGCCCTCCAAGCTAGGACTTTTCACCCAACCCTTCCGAATTAGGACTTTTCCAACACCTAGCCCTCCAAACTAGGATTTTCCACACTAACTCTCCAAGTTAGGATTTTCCAACACCTAGCCCTCTAGGCTAGGATTTTCCATACCATGCCTGATCCCCGATCAGGACTTAATCATAATCAATCATAATCATCAACCTAAACTAAAATCGGTGTCAACACCAAAACAACAATCAGGGCCAGACTGCATCAACACCCACAACTCCCAACTGCTTCAACTTGGATTTTGTTTGCCAAGCATTCAACTCCCAGCTAACTCCACATGTACTTGATTCATCTAACATCTAGCTAAGACTTTGTCTGTCAAGTCTTAATCACTTAGGCTTGATTCACCTAGTATCTAGCTTGGAATTTATCTGTCAAGCCTTAATCACTTGGACTTGATTCACCTAAACCCCAGCTAGGAATTTGTCTGTCAAGCCTTAATCACTTGAACTTGATTTACCTAACCTCCAGCTTCGAATTTCTTGTTTGGTCTCAACCAAGACTTACTGCATGTCTGACTCCCACTCCCAATCCAGAATTTTGATGCTTAGTTCCAGTAGGACTTAATTATTACCTAATTCATAACTAGGATTTCATCATTTGTCAAATATACTGTACCTTTAAACTTGACACAATTGATTAAATCACAACTAACTTAAGTTTAACCTTAGTCATATATCAAAACTCTAGTTTAAATGTTGGGCACCAATCACCAACAAGAGTTGATTAGCTCATCTAATGAATAGTGCATATCATTTGTTAAGAATTCATCCTCAAAGACATCCCTTTCAATTTCCGCTTTCATTCTATTATTGTTATATTCTTGTTCATTCCAAGTATCCTCCAAAAAATCTTCCAATTATCTATTCTATGTATTGGGTCATTCTCAATATTAGGAACTTATTTATTCAAATTGAAAATGTAAATAATAATCTCTTCAATATTCACCACAACACTAAAGGAAGTTAAAGGTGACCTATTTGTCAATTCTCATATTTATATTTGGAGTAACAGATACGTTTATGTTCTCTAATTGTGAATGTATAGATTTCATCATAACTGTGAGTACATCATCAGAAATTAGATCTTTCCTGTAGTAATATAATAAAAAATTAATCATATTGCGAAAAAAAATTATATTAAGATTGTGAATATTTTAAAAACATATCAGTCCAGTGGAGAAAGCTAATAGATCATAAAATGCATATCTTCCTAAAATTATACTATGACCTTTTAAGATTTATCCTTTTAGAAAAAATTAGCATTTAGATCATAAACACACTTAAATTTTTTATTTAGAGTGTTAACACGGGTATGATAAAGATACATAAAAATTGATAAGGTTAATCTCCTATAAATTAATAATGTTAATCTATAAATAAAGAAAAAGACATCTAAAAACTAGTAATCAAAGAGAAGTTTCGTCCTCGGTAAGATTTTGGATGTCGCCGATACTTTGGAGTTGTTCTGAAATGCTTGGAATTTTGAAATAATTTTTCTATGCCAGGAGTTTTGAAGCTGCCGAAACAGTGGTTTACAGCAATCCTAAGCGTGACACTTTGGTTTTAAGGGCTTCGTTTGCCCGACCGGAACATTTGAGCCCTAATTGAAAACAAGAACAGAGCTGAGGTTCACCCGACCGGTGTAGTCGGAGCTAACCAGGAGGAACGTTGCAATTCATCGATTAGGACTTCGATAGTCGGGAGGGGAGAGACGTTTGTCTTCGTTGAGTTGTCGTAGCGTGCTGTAGACCATCGGAAACATATCGTTAATCATTTGGAGATGGCATGATGTTTATGTTTAGGTTATCTCTGTCACGAAGAAGGTGCATCAGTTCCGGCCATCGATTTTGTCTCGAATGCACATCGCAAAGAAAAATTACACGTGGTTCCGATTTCTCTTTTGGTTTTGATGTATATGACAACTAGGAGAAATTGTGTACAAATGTGGAGCAGATAAAATAGATATTGAGTATATGATTTGATAATTTTAAAAGTTACTTAAGACATTTGGATATTCGATAACTTTATCTATTTGATTTAGTAACTTACTGTTTGATTAAATTATCATTAATTAACTGAACAATTGACTAAAAATGTCGATCATTTCAATTATAAAACTACAAATGAAATTAATTTTTAGATGAGCAATGATAGGGAGAGTGAAAATGAGAGAGTGAAAATCATAGTGAATGATGTGGCATGACGTGGCATTTTATATGCATACGTCCGATTATCGCTTGGACACCATCGGCAGCCTTCAGCTGCCGCCCCGAATCAAACTATACCCTGGGGGGCACAGTGAACCCGTCGGAGATCGTACATGTAAGGTGTCACGTCATTCACTATGATTTTCACTCTCTTATTTTCACTCTCCCAATCATTATTCTTTTCAGATTATATATTACCATTGAATGTTATTGGCTATTATCCGAATTATATTTCTTTAACTGCACCACTAAAATATATTAATTTTTCATGATCATTCATAAAACATTCATAACTAAAGGAAATGCACTGTTCAGTTAATTAACATATTTAATAATTGAGAACTAATTAGCTGTATTTGTACAAGTGATAATTTTTAATCTTGTTAAATTTATTTTGAAATTTTTATAAAATCACTTGATTAACTAAGTTGGTATTGTAATTTAACAAAGGAAAATGATACACAACTGAAAAAAGTAACGTGAAATTCAACGTGAAACCCAATTACACCAATCCTCGACGGGTTCACCATACCTCCGAGATTATAGTTTGGTTCGGGACGGTGGCCGGAGGCCGCTGCCACTGTCCAACCGGCCGCCGCCACTGTCCAAGCGGCAATCGGACGTATATACGAAAAATGTCACGTTATTCACGTTGAATTTCACGTTGAAATTTCACGCTCTCTGTCATAGCTCTTTAACAAAAGTATCTTATATCTGCTCCAGAAAGACAATATTTGGTCATTTTTGCAATGTCTATTTCAACAGATAACGAAGAAAACTTGGCCACTATGGCACGAAATGGCAGGAAGCAGCCTAGGACCTCAATATTGTGACATTGTGGTTTTTTTATAGTACTAGACGGAGCCACAAGGGGCCGTGCGCAGATGAGACCAAGTAAACACACTAAGTTTCGGTAACAATAACCTCAAATTAGATGGCATAAATCTTGTCGATTTCAGAATCTGATAACTCAGTGTTGGCGTGCCATGAGCTTGATGTGCTCCTCTGAATTGACTTCTTCCTTCGGATAGAACGAGTGCGTTTGGATTTTACCACGTAGAAAGTCATTGTCCCAAGAACTCCAGCCATTATCAGACCACCTATTAGTGTAACAAGCATCGCAACCCATCGGACCTTCCTACCTAAGACAATATATGATGCAGCAATGAAAGCAACGGTGGTGCAGATGGAGGCCAACCACATCAATTTATTTATAATCTCCACAACGCGCCGCTCTGCCTTTGTTTCTCCCCGGACAAGCGTTATCTGAATCACCACCACGGCCAATGAAGTGAAAAGAGCAATAGCATTGAAGATGAAGAACACCTTGAAAACACCTGTTTGCACAACTACTGCAACACCACTATCTTGTGTTCCACCAGGCACCGTAAAGATGGATGCAAAAGCTACTGTTGCGAAGAGTACAGCAACCACTGTGACTGAGTTAGTAGCATTGTTGATACCTTCCCTATGAAGTTTCCTAAGCTCCTTGGCAATCCCATGCACATTTTTGTTTGTTTTCCTAGTTTGCTCTAGTTGGATATGAACATCATTTTTTATCTCAGTTACAGTCTTGCGCAGCTCATCTCTTGGTTGATTCAGTTCATTGGCTCTGCATGCTCCACAGCGAGATAATGCATCCTTAATATCAGCAGACTCTTCGGAAAGAGGCAAGCCTTCGGCAATATCAAATGCAGTTTTATGATCTCTTGTCAATGCATTCACATTTGTATCTGGGAGGAGCAGTAGAAGATTTACTATCTGCAATAGAAAGAGAATACTTCAAATGCAAAAGAGAAACCTAACACCATATATTTGAAAGCTTCCTAAATGAATAAATTGTTGCAGCTAATATAAGCAACTCGAACCAGAGCACCAGAAAAATAATATGTATTACGTTAACAATGTACCTCTGCACGCTTTTTTCTGGTTGCCACGTGCAATACTGTGTTTCCAGCTCTGTCTGGTAGCATCACTATTGCTGGATCAGCATCCACAAGGGCTTTAACAACTTCACAATTTGTGCCCTTCACAGCCATATGCAAGGCAGTTTGTCCCTTCTTATCTGTCCTCCTGGCAAGATGCGGATCCTTTCCAAGCAATGCCTCTACAATTTCAACATGTCCTTGTCGTGCAGAAAAGTGAAGAGCATTCTTTCCATTGCTTTTGGACAATTCAATTAAGCTGCTATCTTGTTCCAGCAGCAGCTTGACAATTTCAGTGTGCCCTCTTATTGATGCAGTTACAAGGGGAGTTGCATTTGATTGTCCAAAGGTCTTCACGAGAGTTGGGTCATGGTCCACGAGTACCTGTATAATTGCTGAAGGTACATATTAGTGCTAAATCTGCAGGACAATGTCTTCAAGCTCAAACAGAAAGCAAGGAGACAGTAACGATACATAACATAGGGGGAAAAAAATAGTTTCTGATATCACTACTTTATTAAGAAAAAATAGATACTCAAGAAATAATATAAAAGCACATGATACTTACATTCAATTAGAGTAAACAGTGTACACTAAACAGTATGGACATGACAAAATTAATTGCAAGCGTATGGTAGAACGAACCTATGGCATCTGATTAAGACTGAAAGAAACAGTTTGTGCCCTTTTATGAAAAGGCTTTTTTTTTAACTTACAAAGATGAATTCAAATGAACTACAAAAGCAAAAAATTCATGACTTCATTTAGACTTTATATAATGCATTCTTGCGGGTGGGGCACAGCAGATTTTTAGTGAGAAAAATTAACAATTTAAATAATAAAGTAACAAATGCCTTCCAATTCATTTTGTTGTGAATTATAGAGTCCAGCATAAAAACCATTTGTGTGACAAATGACGAGTTTGGGCAGTGGGGAGACAGACAGCGGTGGAGAGAGAGCTTTTCCTACACAGCATCAGGAAAACAAAGAACGCTTGGGGGTTGCAGATGGTGTGATGAAGCCTTGCTCAGGGATGCAACAACGCCGGGATCAAACAGGCATAACTTCAAAGAAGCGATGTTGAGTTTCTCCATGGGAATGTCACTAGACGACGAGGTTGAAGAGTTTCTTAAAACTGATATACATTGTGGATATTGTTGAGGGTCAATTTGGTCAAGAATTGTTATTTCAGAGCAGCTTCAGGCAACGAGTGCTCTATGGAGTAATTCGATCATCACTAGGGTCAAGGGTAAAAAGATCGGTTATAGTTACCTAAAAAAACAGATTGACAACTCTATGGAAACTAACGGAGACATGTACATAGGCGACTATTTCTTAATCCTTGAAATGTCCAACAATAAATACTATACCTTCGTCCTCACCAATAGACCTTGGGTGGTGATGGATCATTATTTGTCCATTAGTCGGTGCACATCAAATTTTGACCCAGAAGAAACAACAGTGAACAAGATGGTTGTGTAGATCGTGAATTGCCTAACTACCAACAAATACCAAATACCATAGCGTTATCTGGTAAGGGTCTCAGTTTTGTAGGGAATAGTAGTAAATCATGAAGATTGACAAATTCACCAATGAAGTTTTGAGTGGAAGGTATGTATGACTTTGTAGAAATTGACCTCCAAAGAAGTCAACTGACTAGTTTTGACATGGAGAAGTGAACCTACTTTGAATACAAGATCCTTCGTGATGTCTGTTTCAGTTGTGGAATCTATGGGCACAATATGGAGAATTGCGACATAAATACCTCATCTAGAAAGTCGTCGGTGGCAGCGCCAGCCCTTTTTTACTACAGCTAGCAGCGCTCCACATGGACAAGGGCAGCAAGTGGATGATGTCACCCTGGAAGAGCTATAGATTATATTGGGTCAAGTGAATGATGACATATCGAGTGCTAGGTCAGCCTAGAATTATTTCATCATAATGAAATATTTGGATAGCAATTTACATGAGCCCTAGAAGTCAACTTCATAAGCCTCGAAGAAAGGACAAGCATCTGTTGCACGTTCTTAAAGTGGAAGAAATCCTCGGCCAAATGGGGTCCTTATGGGCTCGCAGTTTCCATATAGTGTATTGGAAAGCTATTGGAGATCTGATCCATGGAATGATGAGTCGACATTGGAAGGATCTAAGAAGAAGCGTGGGAAAGGTAAATAGGGCCCCTGACGTGATAGCTCTTCCATGCACAAGAAGAGAGAATTGATTTACAAGAAGACATAGGAATTGTCTGATCAGCATGCACATGCACGTGGATATAGTTAGGTAATCCTTGTAGGAATAGCAATGACTAAGTTCATATTCTCCACCGTGAGACCAGGTAATGGTTTAGATAGGACAAGTTTGTAGGACATATCAACATGAGAAACCACCAACGACAATGTCACCCTTTCCAATGACCTTGAGCTGGACTATAAGTTGGAACTACTTAGAGATCCAAGGAGAGCAGCAACTAAAGGGTAGTGGGTATCCAAGCCTCTGGGTGATGCAATGATGCTTGACATCTATTGAGCAAATATTGGTGGTGCCAACTCAGTGAATGAGGAGACCACTGGAAATGAAAATTTTCATCCTCATTGCATGATTTCTTTATGATAATTTCTCCTGGAGCTATCAGAGGTACGAACTCCAAATTCTGCAGTGTTTAAAGACTATTTGAGGTCTTTTAGTCTCAGCATAATTTTGTTACTTGAGTCAAAAGTCAGCGGTAAGGTGACAGAAAATGTGGAAGCATGTTTTGATGCAAAACGAGGGATTTTCAGGAGACATTTAGGCTTGATAGAAAGCAGATATTAGTCTTGCGGCTCTGGAATTGCAAAGGCAATGTTTATTGTCAAATCAGAAATTCTAATAGGGGAGACCAGTGGCTCACCATTGTTTATGATAGATCACACTGCCAACTCTGTGAAGCACTCTGGCTGGATGTGAAGCAAATATCATAAATAATTGATTGGAGAAAGCTTATGGTGGGGGACTTCACTGAGATTGTGCATGGTAGTGAGTAAGCAGGAGGAGGATTTGACAATGGATACTCAAGCAATTCAGAGGTTGGTGGGAGACTTCACTGAGATGAGTGCAGCCTTACTGATGTTGACACGCCCAATCCATATACTTGGCAAGGAGGCATCCGGGACAACCATGAAATGGTGTTCACGAAACTCGATTGCAATTGCAAATGCACAGTGGTGGATTTGTCTGATGAAGCATCGGTGAGAGTGGTTCATAGGCTCTACTTTGATCGCCGCCCAGTCATTAGATTTTCACAGAGTGGTTGTTTTGAGCTAAAAGTCTAGCACCGGCCTTGTCTTGAACATAGCTAAACTGTGGCAAGTCCTATAGAAATGGAACCATGAAGTGTTCAGAACATCCACAGAAGGAAGAGATGGCTTCAAGCTCAGTTAGAAGGAATCCAAAAGTGTAGTTCCAGTAGGGGGCCAAGCACTAGAAGGAATCTTCAGGAACTGGAACATCATAACATGGAAGATCTCAGTAGAACACGATATGACAAAGAGCTCTGTTGGTGATAGAAATCAAGGGAAAACTGGCTTGCACTAAGGGACCAAAACACACACTATTTTCATACTAGGTAATTATTAGGTGGAACTTAAGATGGTGAGTGGGAGTTCGACCAAGAGTAGATTAAGTAAGAAGCAATGGTAAACTTCATGGCTTTGTACAGATATGGTAGGGAAGTAGCACTTGGGAATTTTCACCAAGTGTTCCCAAACACTATGCGCCAAGAGGCTGTGAGTTTACTAGTTCGTCCTGTCACAAAGGAGGAAATTGCTTTCACTTTGAAGTCTCTAGGTCTTGTCAAAGTGTTAGGGCCTGATGGTATGCATCCCATATTCTATCAGAGCTAAGAGACTTTGGGATAGCATCACCAAATTTGTTTCAAAGGCTTTCAAGCTTGAGTTAGACCTCCGACTGTGAACCATACGCATGTGGTTCTGATCCCAAAGTGTGAATAGCCTAAGCAGCTAACTCAGTTTTGGCCCAAAGTCTATGTAACACCTCATACAAGATTATCACAAAGGTGATCGTGCAATGTCTTCAGCTGTTGTTGGGCTCTCTCAAGGAGGCATATGCAAGAGAACCTAGTGATCGTGCAGGAAGTACTCCACTTGTTCAACACAATTAAGGGGAAAAAGGACTTCATACTTATAAATTGACCTCAAGTAGGGCTTCATGCTTATAAAATTGACTTCAAGAAGGCATATGATAAAATCAAGTTGGAGCTTCTCTTTTATTCACCTTTGCATTTTATCAGTGTGATTATGCAGTGTGTTACAACTTACAACTACATTTTTCTGGTTTCTTTGGAATGGCGAGAAAACCAACACTTTCAAAGCAACTAGAGGATTTGGCAAGGGAGGGTGTCCACTCTCACCGTACTTGTTCATCTTTGCTTGAAGCGCAAATCTCACCTTAATCTTTCCAAAGTAGTGTCAAATGAATGGAGGGGTATGAGGGTTGGAAGGATGAGTCTAGTTCTTAGCCATCTTTTCTTTGCTAGTGATCTTATTCTACTTACTAAGGCATCATGGTACCACCTCAATGATGTTTGAGAAGTACTGAGGCAATTTGAGGAAGCCTCAAACAAAAGGTGAATGTGGAGAAGTTCTTAATCTGCTTTTTGATCTTTGGATTTTCAGCACCAAAAGGCTATGGAAAGATATCTCGACATCCACATCGATGTTGGATATTATGAAGGCACATTACATGGGCATTGTGGTAAAGTTATCAAAAAAATAGAAGTTGGGTGAAATGCTCTCTTTCTGTGGCAACTAGGATCGCCTCACTCAGTCTATTCTGGCATCAATACCAACCTTTGGCATGCTGGTTGGTTGGCTTCCCAGTCTTGTCAATAAGATTATTATTGAACAAAAGTGTCAACACTTTATTATGGGAAAATAATAGTATAAGAGAAATTTCCACTAGGCACAATGAGCAGTTGCCATTAGAGCAATGGATTTTGGAAGATTAGGTATGCTGAAGACTGAGGTAATTGAGCAATCCATGGGAAAGTTTGAGGTGGTGTTTCTAATGGATGGTGGCACTTGGGTTCATATGGGGGAAGGAGAGTTGCCTTAGTAGATTTCGTTGTCTAAGCCTTTGCCTCCACCCTATCGAAGCAAGTTTGCTGCACATGGGAATAGATAAAGACCAGGTTTAGGTGGAAGATAGGAGATGACTGATCAATGTGCCTTTTTGGTTGGATTGATGGTTCCGAGAGGATAGGAGACTCAATAATTTGGTTAAGTTATAGGTGCCCAAGTAACAAATTGACGCCCGGTAAGGCTGCACAAGGAGGAATGCGGTGCTGGGATAAATTCCAAAGCTTTCTTCCCTACTCAATTCTGCTGGAATTGGCAGAGACACCACTACCTAGTTTTGCATGATAGCAACAATGCCATTTTCTGGACGAAGTCAGACAACGAGTGGTACCTTACTTGTTCAACATACTCACGATTGAAGGAGTGATGATTACTCCAAGGCCACAGTGGAAAAGAATATGGGAGTGCCATGCAACACAGCAAGTCAGGAAAGCAGGGAATCAAGGTCTTCACACAAATGCATGGGGCGTCTGGAAACAGCCCTGCATGTCCTTAGGGACCATATGGCAGCCGTGAAGTTTGGAGCGAGTTGGAGCCAACATTGCGAGAAGAATTCTATGGATGTGCGAAGTTGGGAAACTGGAGGTGATACATTGTGGTAGAGAAGACAATAAATGGGCGCATCTCTAGTCTGGAATGCCCTGTAGAAGAAGAATGCAGTGGGTGTCTCTCCCTGAATTCATCAGATCAAGAGAGGAAATTGCATCTTTAAGCAGAGTTTTGTTGTGTAATTTGCAACTATAGTTGAAAATAGGCCTTAACAGGCCACTTTTTCTAACAAAAGAATAGAGACCAGCAGAAGTAAATACGGTACAATGTTCACAGAAACTATGGAGCAAGTAAATGACAACTGCTAAAGATCAAAACAAGTATCCAGCAAGGAAACAATAATGTAAGAAGAAAGTATTCTACACCAAAAATAGTTAGAAATAAAAATTCAATAGGTTAGCTATCACTCTCCTACAGGCTTTCAAGTGATTTACTTAGATGAGGCTAGTTCTAAAGTTCAAGCGGTAAAGGTGTGAGTAGTGGTCGATGTTTTCTACAAATCCATGCACTGGTGACTAAAGTGTTTTTTGCAAGATTCGAGTCTTTGACAGGCTGAATAGTCGTGGTTCATAACAAGGAGATAAAGAAATTTTCTCAAATCCGAGTTGCAAAATTGAATGAAATTAACTATGAAAGACAGCCCTTTTACCTTGTTGCCCTTCCCTTACAGCAACATGGAGAACATCGAGCCCGGATCTGTTCTTCCGGGTGAGACTTTCCCGATTGGAGTACTTGAGCAGCTCGACCACCAAATCGAGAAACCCTTTCTCAGCCGCCACGAACAGCGCAGTCTCGTCCACTTCGTTGACGTCATTCACCACAGCCGCCCGTATCTCCGCCACCTCGGCATCGAAGTCTGCCCCCATCGCCGTCCCCGTCATCTGGGCGTCGATCTCGCCGAGGATCTGCTTCACGGCTTCGAGATCGCCCCGCTTAGCCGCGAGGTGAAGTTCCGTGTCATTGTGCCGTCCCGTCACCTGCTTCACGTACTTCTTCCTCCCCGACGGGTCAATCCTATTTCCTGAGTTGGAGAGCACCAGCGAGGGAGACGCGTCCATACGTTTACTGGAGTTGGAAAGCACTAGTGCCGGAGTGGAAGGCGTCGAGGGCGTTGCCGGCGTCGAGGGCGTGGCTGGAGTTGAAGGCGGCACCGCTGCTTCTCGGCACACGCGTTTCCCAGAGTTGGAAACCCGCAGCGCGGGGACAGGCGGCGGACATGACGAACTCGGGTTCATGAGGGAGGGTGCAGATTCCAGATGCCTTTCTCCTCCTCCGTCAAATCAATTGCGGAACTGGGTCAAAAGGTACAGATTTAGAGATCACCGGAAAAAATGAAAACCGATGAGAAAGGCGCCGTTAACTTTGTCGGTTCGGAGAGCCATCATCGCCCTGGATCTCCAGCTCCTCCACCGAGCGATCGCCTGCAACCCCAACTAAGCACGGACGCCATTGCCGGACCGTGCAAGCTATAGAAACCAGTCCATGTTAGGGAGACTAATTATGGAGGTCTTTTTCCATGGCAAAATAGATATTTTAAAATACTGAAAAATATATATATAAATAAATAAAATAAAATTATTGACCTCCATTTTATCGTCAACTTGATTTGAGAATGATTATGTAAAAAAAAAAATCGAGTAGATAATCATACGCAAGTATTTCTCCCGAATTTTGTTTTATTATAAATTTATTTCGTGATAATCAACTTAACTGTACTATTAGAATAGACTTGAAAAGTTTATTATTATAATGATTACATTTATCTCAAACTTTCATGATCGTTCTTAAAAAGTAAGACAGACGTTAATTAAATATATGACGCGTTGACGGAATAAACACATATAATATATTTTCTGCGATTTGAATCTTATTTACTATAAATAAATTATCATATTTATTATCTATATCAAATCTATATAATACAAATTAAATTATGAACAATCGTTCAAGTGATCCGATGAACGACTCGAGAAGTGGAGACAGTAGAAAGTAGGCGGGATAACGACAGTGGTAGGCCCGCTTGGTTTGTCTGCCTCATTTAATGCCTCATTTAATCAGTTTGGTAACGAAATGGCCCTAGTGGAACAAATATATATATTATTCGACCACTAATTTTGGTGTTTGTGGAAGATGGACGAATTTATATTTAGTAGCGGCGGGATCCATTCATTTATGTTTTTTATCGAGAAAGAAAAAAGAAAAAAAAACACAAGGTCTAGTCACTATTGTAGTGGGGGAGTTTTTAGTTTTGTAAGGTGCGTCACATGGGCGTCGTTGGTGCATGCATCTACCATTCGGTACCTTTAATTTTCAGTTATATATTACAGCGAGACATTTAGAATGAAATATTGTTGTCATGAAATTTAAGAATTAAATCCTCACAAAATTATATACCTATCTGTTTCTATATTAGTCATTATTTAAGTTAGAGGTTTTTTATGATTTAACCTTTTCATGTTGTTTTTGAGATAGATTAAGAGATTACCTAGGAGTACGATGAATCCGTTAGGATCACCGCAATTGCGATCTCGTCGGATTCACCATCGAATCCGACGAGATTGCAATTACAACAATTCCAATCGGTTCACCGTTCTTCCAGGATATCATTTGATTTGGTACGACGATTAAAAACCATCGATAATGTCCGATCGACGATCGGACGACTGATCGGTCGTCGCCGACGAGTGTGAGACAGGCGGGACAGGGATCCTCTGGGAAAGAGGATCCCGTCTGGATTAGAGGGCAGATCCTCTATCCCACTTTACCCCCGTATCCCGCCTATCTCACTCCCCGACGACGACCGACGAGTCGTCTGATTGCCAATCGAACACCACTGGCGGCCTCCGACAGCCGCTCCGAACAAAAATATACCCTGGGAGTATGGTGAACCCGTCGGAATAGCCGCAATTGCAATCTCATCGGATTCATCGTCGAATCCGACGATATTGCAATTGTAACGATTCCGACGGGTTCACCGTTCTTCTAGGATATCATTTGATTCAGTACGACGATAAAAAATCATCAATACAATAAAAAAACAAATAAAAAAAAAATAAAAACAATATATCATATTAAATTCATTCAAATTGAAATTTTGTTTTATTTTATTGATTTAATTTAATGTAATTTAAATTTGAATTTTATTTTAAACGTGTTTGAATTATGCATATATAAATACTTAATATATGTAGTGAGGTAATGTTGAGGGGTGGATTTCTAGAAGGGGTTGCATATGAAATGTTTGACTTAATATGGCCAAGTTGTGATAGTTAACTTTATGAAATAATTATGATAACAAGTTTATACTTCTAACTAATTAGTTGAAATACAGATCAGTATAAGTCAATAGAAAAAAAGACAACTTAAATTGTGATCTTAGACATCCACATTCGATCCCTACCTACTTACTAAATTGAGAGCGTACCTCTTTCCTGATTAAATTCGATTTATTCGATTAATATCATAATGGCAATGCACTCTATATGAATGGAGCTGGAAAGTTACGTTGTATATCACGTAATAATTTCTCCTCTGTTTTCTTCTTCTTCTTTCGTTCATCAGATTCCTTAATTAGCTCATCTCCCTCTTCCTTTTCCGTACCCTCTCGATCACCCTTTCCAGCGCCACGTCGAACGCGTCCTTGAACTCCCCGGCTCCACTTCTCTTGTTCCCGTAAACCAGTCTCGGAAGCATCCCCACCACCACCTCCCGCATCGCCGACGCCTGTTTCTTCGATATCCGCGACAGCTCCCGCTCGATGCTTCGCTTCCCCTGCTTCACCTTCTCCAGCGGGATCAGTACCGAGTAGTTGCGATAGTCCGGCGGCAGGTGCCAGACGTACTGCGTGTAGGCGGATTCGGGGTGGAAGAACACCGGGATGCAGCCGGAGATCATAGCGTCGAAGCTGGAGCGGCGGGTAAAGGAGTCGCCCAGTGGTTGCAGGCAGAACACGGAACTAGCGAACAGGGCGGTGACGCGGTGCGGGGAGAAGCACTGGCGTGCGTCGGCGCCTCTGCAATCGAGCAGCTTGCACAGAGCCGAGATGCGGCACTGCGTGATAACGGCGTCGCGGGCGGAGTAGGCATTCTCTGGGCGCGGCGCCCCGGCGAAGGAGAAGAGCCACGGCCTCTTCCGTCGCCGGACTCTGTTTTGCCACGCCGCGACCTCGTCAGACGTGGAAGGGTGGAAATAGGTGGGGTATGGAATCGCCACGTCATTGTCGTCCCAAGGGCTCGATTCGATCACCTGCATTCAGGAAATTAGAGGAAGTTAAAACCAGACGATTCCAGCAATTTTACTGGAAAAGGTCCGAATCGCACCAGCGTCGTCATGTTCATGACCTCGGGAAGCAACATCAGTTTGTTGCCCCAATCGCTCTCCTCGTCCGTCGCCCTCCTGAAATCCCACGTAATCCTGCCCGCCGCCATGAAATGGTCCCTCCCACCCATCGCCGCCCACTCGGGCCGCGCCCGGAGCCACCGGACGAGGTCCAGCGCCGCCGCATCGCGCACCGTAGTGTTGGTCCCCCAGAGGTGGCGCCCGACCTCAAACCCAGCGTAAAACGGGACGAAGAAGGCGGCAGCGCGGGCGGGGTCAGCGGTGAGGCACTCGTACCGCCGAATGCGGTCGTGGAAAATAAGGTCCAGCGCAAACTGATCGGTGACGTACCATCCGTGGCCGAGGTCGGCACCGAAGCCGGCGTTGTCGGCGAAGTGGCAGGCGTCGGAGGCCCCAGCACTGAGGTGGCAGCTGTTGCCGAGGAGGTCGGCGTTGAAGCGTCGAGGGAGGTCGTGAATGAAGACGTAGCGGTTGGCGCACCGTGAGGAAACGGAGGACATGGATAAAGATAAAGCTGCCGTCGTCGTCGTCGCCGAGTTGGACTTGTAGGAAGACGAGAGGAGCAAACGCATGAGGGAGTAGACGGCGATCGCGAAGCAGATGCGGCGCTTGACGCTACTCCCTAGGCAATGCCTCAGGCAGCCGTCGACCATCGAGATGGACATCGATCGCCTTCTCACTTCTCGCGCGTTGCCAATTAGCATGGTGAAAAATAAGGAACATCCATGATTATGAACGATCGATATGTTAATGAACTGCTGTTAAGGAAGATAATCTCTGTTGCAGTTTATGGCGAGCATGTGTACATGGAAAGATAATTTTCAATTTAAATTCAGCAAATTTGATCCATAAATAAAAACAAAATAATGTAAAGTGAAAATAATTAAGTAGTAGGGTGTCAGAAATTTTTAGTAGATTCATGGAATACTAAAAAAATCAAGTTACTATAAGTGATACAATAAAAAACATTTGTTACTATTAAATATTATAAAAGTTTCTATGATTTATCATTTTTAAATAAATTTGCAAGCTCCATATAGTTGTTAGTAATTTGGTATAGCATTTATATTCATATATATTGTTCTATTTCATTTTAATTTGTATGATATAATTATTATTATTGTTTTTAACTTTACTATTTGTTCTATTAAATGATCATGAAAGAAATTTCAGTCATATTCAACTTCAGATTCACTGTGAACAATAGAAAGATATCTTTTCCTTTGCTCAATTCCTTATATGAAGGTTCGATTGATATTTAAGCCTTCGACACCAGTGATAAGAGAATTATTTTTATAATCGTGGGTTGGATGAACATTGCCATTCGATAGTCTTAAAATTCCGTACTTTGAATTTATCAACCACACAAAATAAACTCATATTAATTAAGATATAGTAATTAGATTTGTATGAACAAAGTGCAATTGCAAATGCCTTTAATTTTTAATTTTGTACATGTTTACAGTACCCTCGCCCCACAGAGAACGTGACCATGCAATGCTGTCTTTGCTTCCCTACCCAGCTACCTACTTAGACATTCATCTCCCACAACTTCTACTTCCATTTAGATGTTATATATCAACGGGTTGTCACAAATAGGATTAGTGATTATGGAAGTTATTGCCCTCGAGCTCATTAGTGTCCCGGGACATATCTTCGTTTGAGTCAATCAGATCGGTGTCGGTAGATTTACTATAATTGGTGCAATCATGCTCTAGCTTATCCTGTTACTAAGATGTTTGATGTTGGCCAATTTGTTGTGCTTTGGTGTTCAAGAAATATAGTTAGTCAGTTTTAAGTTAGGCTACTAGGTCAAGTAGATCAAGTTTTTGTTGACTAAAAACTTAACAATGGATGAAGTTCAAATGGATTAAGATTAACTAAGCATTTAAAGTATAAAAATGCAATAGGGAGTCCAACAACAAATTGGCAAATTGAAAGTCCAACAATAATTGACAAGTAAAAAGTTCAACATGAGTTAGCACCTTAAAAATCTTATAGGTATTAGTAATAAAAGTCCATGCACATCAAGACTGAGTGAATCAGCAAGTGATAAAAGTCATAAAGAAGTGATTTCTAGGCAAGTGAAAATCCTAATAGATCAAGGTGAACTTATAGTTGGGAAGTGGAGGTCTTGGCAAATCAGTATAGACTTGAGACTAGGCAAGAGGAAGTTATAGTGAGTCAAGATTGACTAACATTGGTAGATGATGAAGCCCTAAAAGTTAGGCTGTTAGGCATGTAAAAGTCCTGATAGATTAACGTCGATTGATATTAAGTAGATAAGGAAGTCCTAGAGACATGACCTCTAGGCATAGGAAGTTTTGAAAATGAGGCATCTTGGCAAAAAGATGTCCTAGAGGCACTAGTTTCTTGATTGGGAAGCCTAACTAGGACGAGAGCCCATAAGCTACATAAAGTTAGCCAGAGTCAAGGTTTTAGTCGACTAATAGCTCATTCAATCAAGTAGTCAACTCATATTGAATTGTTAGAAAACAAAATATTTTTATTCAATTCACGGGTTAGTTGGCTAGGCAGCCAATTGAGACAAGATCAATTAACTAATGAGAATTATTAATCAACTATCGAAATGGTAGAAATCTAGGAAGAGATTTGTTGATTTGATAGATTTGACTGCAACTATTAGAAGACTAATATTATAGTAAATTGGTCGAGTAGATCAAAAAAGTTAGTTAACTCAAGTTGCATTTGGAAGCTAAGTAGTCAATCATATCGAAGTTCAATCGAGCCAACTATTACAATCAATCAATTGAGGATAGTTAATAGCCGACTGATTAGACACATTTTAATAAGTAGTTATTGATAGCAAAAACTCTATAAAGAGGCATTCAAATGGAGATTTTTGGCAATGAGCACATAAGCAATTCTTGAGTTAGACTCCAGTCCAGGTGTTGATTGAGACCAAAAAGACCTCTCAGTTGCATGAGAGGAAAATGGCAAAGATTAAGAAATGTAGTAGGAAAAAAGGGAGGAAAACTAGTACAAAATACTACAATATGTTTTCTTCTAGAGAAAGGAACAATGCAATATATATAAAGAGTGATGATAGGGAGAGTGAATGACGTGACAGTTATTGTATACACGCCCGATCGACGATCGGACACCACCGGCGGCCTTCGGCCGCCGCTCCGAACCAAACTATACCCTGGGGGGCACGGTGAACCCGTCGGGGATCGCCACAATTGCGATCTCGCATCATTGACCTTCGATTTCGATGGGTTCACCGTTGCCGGCGATCCTGACGAGTTCACCGTCCTCCAAGGTATAGTTTGATTCGGGACGACAATCAGAGGCCGCCGGTGGTGTCCGATCGTCGATCGAATATGTACACATTAGCTGGACGTCATTCACTCTCCCATTCACTCTCCCAAATTCACTCTACCAATCATTACTCATATATAAAATATACGTTTTACTAAAATTATCTTCCCCCATTCCTTCACTAGTGGATTTAAGCTCATCTACAATTTGTCAAAACAATTAGTCCGTAGGATTTCAATGTTTGATAATATAACTATGTTAGGTCAAGTTTGACTAAAGATTGATTTAAACATGATCAGATGTTTGGAACTGAGCTAAGTGAGAAGTTAGATCAAGTCAAAAGTTGACTGGATGACCAAGAAAGGTAAAGCCTAGTCAGATCAAAGGTTGATTGGATGATTAGCAAAGGAAAAGTCTAGTCATGTTAAAGGGTAACTAGATGACTAGCAAAAGTATAAAATCTAATCAGGTTAAAGGTTGACTGGATAACTAGTAAAAAGAAGTTTAGTCAAGTCAAGATTGGCTGGATGACTAGCAAAGGGAAAGTTTAGTCAGGTCACGGTTGATTGAATGATTAGTAAAAGTCCAAGTAGGTCAAAAGAGACCGGATGTTTGGCTAGGTAAAGTTTAGGTAGGTCAAGAATGATCGAATGTCCGACAAGTAGCAAGTCCAAGCAAGTTAAAGTGGTCGGATGCTTGGCAAAAACAAAATCCTAAGGTAGTGAATTATAGATAGAAATCTTGGAGTAGCCTTTAAACAAGAGATGAACCTAGTAGATCATGTAGACTTACATGATTAGACTTGCTTGTTTGTTGTGTTTGTATATGTGTCTTGTAGGACCCTAGAGCTGAAAGCAAGACAGAGAGCAGACGAATGCAATTATACGCAACTAGACCAAGTCCGGAGTGAACTAGACTTGACTCGGGTCTAACCAAACCTAAATAGGTTCGATCGACCAGACAACAATCCGGTCGATTGGAAAATTGGTCTGGTTGACCGAATGGGTTTAATTGACCGAGTGTAGGACTGAACCAAGTTCAAACAATGATATCTCATGGCTCAGTCTAGATTATGATGAACTCGATCGTGGGAATTAGGTCTGACTAGGTCTGGTCGATCGAACTAGGTTTATAGGTCTACCAATCTAAGCCTATAAAAGAACCTCGAGATCATAGTTCAAGACATTAATTCTCTACTCTTCAGTTCTTTGACTCTGTGCTCGAAGGAAAGACAACAGTCGTGGTGGCTACCACAAGTAGGTTGTGGTTCTTGTTATTTCTCCAATTCTCGGGATGGATCACTGTCGTGGTGGCTGCCACAAGTAGGTCGTGGTTCTTGTTATTTCTCCAATTGATGCTCCTCGGGCAATTTTGACTCCATCGATGATTCACAATTGTGGTAGCTACCCTAGGTTGGCCGCAGATCATGTTGTAATGTTATTCTTTCATCTTTGTGTCTCCAAACATGCCCATTGCCAAGATTTTCATGTCTTGTCAACATAATACACACAAAGAAGTCATCCAAACTAAAAAGAAAGAAATGGATACAAAAGCTAGAAATTAACACAAATCATGCTTGTATAATGCAACAAATGAATGCTAAATATACCCTCAATCAAATACTTCAAAATCTTTGGATGTAAAGCTTATATATTAAATACTAAAAATAATCTACCAAAATTTTCAAATAAAGTTGATGAAGGAATGCTTGTCGGATATGCAACAAACAGTAGAGAATATAGAATTTATAATAACAACCCCCTTAAAATTGAAGAACCCTGAAATATAACTTTTAATAAAGAAAATTCAACAAAAACATATCAATCTATTCAAATAGAAATTGATAAAGTAAATAACAATAACTCAAAGGAAGATAAACATAAGTTTGACGAAGATCAACCCCGAAATCAAATCGAAGATCAACCTATAAGAATAGCTAATCATCCAAATAAATAAATTATAGGAAATCCAAACTTAGGAGTCCAAACTAGGCCTATCCACCAAAATTTAAGTCAAATAGTCTTAATATCCAAAATAAAACCAAAGAACATAGATGAAGCTCTACTTGATTCAAATTGGATCATAGTTATGCAAGAGGAGTTAGTCAAGTTTGATTGAAACTAAGTCTTAAACTTAGTGCATAATTCAAGTGATAAAACTATTGTAGGAACACGATGAGTATTTAGAAACAAACTAAATGAAAAAGAATAAATTATCCGGAATAAAACTCGTCTTGTGACTCAAGGGTTTAGTTAAATAAAAGGATTAGATTGCAACAAGACTTATGCCCTGGTAGTCAGCATTGACTCTTGAACACCGACAAGGTTTGCTTCATGAAGGACAAACCAAAGGTCCAAAGCTCATGAATTATGATGGTCATAGTTTTTCTAAAACAAATATACTCGAACGTGTTATTTCCCAAATAAAATAGCTAAACCACTTCAGTAATCAAGCACGAATTATTGTATGGTGAACAAATTGTACATGAACACTATGACCAAAGCACAAAAAAGTTGGGAGAACGATCGAGGCACTTGAACTGGGAGAAGGAATCACAGGAAAGGAGGATTTCAGAAGCTGGAGGAGAAATGGAGAATAAGTTGAGCATTGTTGTTGAAGGATGAGTTCCATGGAAATAAGCCTGCATTTATAAACCTGAAATACATGCAGCTATTAACTCCGTTTAATTGCTGTAATTAACTTTGTTTTTTGTTGTAATTAACCCATGAATGGGCATTAACTTTGTATAATGGTCGGTGGTTGTATAAATCCAATTAATGGATGTATAAATCAGATTAATGATCACTACATAATCATTAAGACATGCATTTCAGGTTTTAGGTTTCAGATTTCAGGTAGTAGAAAAAAGACAAAACATGGGTTGGACAAAATGCGTAATTTCTTATTCAACCAGGCAAATTTTCAATGCACGTATGCGAGAGAGCATTCAGGCAAATTCACATCATCTTGTATGATATGGTTTTGAACTCTTTTTCCTATTCCACGATCTATGACCTTCAATGAGTCACTTCCGAAAACTCACTTGATTTCGCCTACTTGTATATCTTTCATATGTCAAGAAACCTCTTACAATAATCACAACAAAGTTCTTCAGTTTGCCAACAAATATCTTAGTCAATTGGCTTTCACCATCAATCGACTAAGATCCTAGGTAATTTGATCCTTGCAACTTCACTATGTTAGATCAACGATCACCTTTCAACTTTTAGGCTAAGTCATCAATCGCTTGGATTCCAACATCAAACGTTTATTACTATTTAGTACCTAGTCAACTTACCTTTGAACATAAATATTTTTTTCACTAGTGACCAAGCTTGAGTCAACTGCTGAGTCAATTCAACGCATCACTAGTCAAATGGGAATAATTTCACTTAGCAAAAACCTTGATTACAATCATCTTAATGATTGAGTCTTCGCCTAAGTCAAGAGCTACCCCTAATCACTAATCTTTACAATGAAAGCCTTAATCACCAAGATCAAGTAGATATCAAGCAATCTTTATTGACACAAACACTAAATTTGTTGTTTGGCAATTCATAGAATGTATTTTCGTATTCTGTTTTTCCCTTCCCCTACTCCTAAGACATTTGTGCGTGCCACAATTCATTGCACTTATGAAGTAAGAATCCATCCCAAGGGCCAACAAAAAATCCCAAACATCGTAAGAATAACTTCAACAAATAATTCACTGAACAGACAAGGAAGGAACTATAAACACAAATGAAACAGTGATTCTCACACTAAAGAAAGAGAGATTTGTCCCATAAGCAGACACGAAAATCACCCACTATTTCTGCGGTATAAGAATTCTTCCATTAGTGAATTGCTTGTCTGGTAACCAAACAAAAAAAATACCAGAAAATGTCAAACAAAATCAGCATCAGCTGCCATTTGAGAAAGGGAATGACATAAAAACAGAACTCTTAACTTTTCAAAAGCTCAATAATCATTCTTGAGCTCAAGTACCTTTCCTGAAACACATCATAAAAACTCAGGCAAGTATTCATTGTTTCTTATTTGCTAAAGGAGATGTGAGATACATCAAGTGTTTTCAATGAGGATAGCAGATTGGCTCAGGCTGCATTGCTTTCTGTACAACCTCACTCTGCTCCTGAACATGAACAGTGTAGAAACCCGTGGCTGTTGCAGCAGAAGGTGCCCTTCCTACATATTTGATGTCTTCAAAGTTCCCACGATTCAATACCTTCATTGCAGTATATAACCGAGGATTGATGTAATTGTATGCACCCATGTTCATTGGCTCTTCCTGACACCAAACAATTTCGGCATCTGCAAAAAGAAGAGATGTTCCAAACTAAGTGCACAAGCATGATCTACATATTAGCGTAGAATGAATAAAGCCAAGTAAAATTATGAACAACACACGTGTAAACAAAAGCATTAAAAAACCAGGAAGAATTGAAGCAATCAACAGATGACAAACAACTGTAGAAATCAACAAATAGGTTTTCAATTGACTAATGTTACTTATTCACCCCATTTTTAGGCTTTTGGACTTCAAAAGTCAGCGTGAATAAAAAACTTGCAAGTCTTCTATGTAATAAAATACTTGTGTAATAGGTGACTGGCAAAAGAATGAGCCCATGATCACCAAGCTATTTATTGTCAGCTATTTAGGGTCAGCTATAAGGATCTTAGATCTCGATTAAACTCTATACGGAATATTTTGATGTTGGTCTACATTGATCCCTTACACCTTCAACTCTAATTGCTTTGGCTTGACTAACTATATAATTTATTTGCTCTTTTTGAACATATTACTATCATCATAACATATGTTTTATCATTTAATCATATATCGATACTACATCTAATTACCCCAAAATAGTACTTTTTTTGAAAATTATACTTCTACTATCCTAAGCAAATACAAATATCATATCACAGTCAAATAACGTTTTCTTTTCATCCTAAGGGACATGCACATATAAATATCATTTCAATCCCTTACTTTTTTTGTGCCAAGTTCTATATATACACCACGAAATATTCCTCCTAGAATAATAACAATACAATTTTTTTTTCACCCCAGTTAACACCAATTGCCATTCAAGATCTTGGATAGGACCAAAATTCCAATACACCCACACAATGTTAAGAATCTTAACAATATAAACATATTCCTAAGTACCTTTCTTGATAGTTTGAGCTCTTACGATGGTCACCTAGTTACATTTAACTTATAAAATTCTTCAGTGAACCATCAGCCTTTTATGGCCAAGAAGATATGAAATTGACTTATCCCAAGATGAACTAAAACCCAATGAGATGTTACAGGCATAGCAGTAAATAGACCAAGATCTTCAAAAGCAATATAAAGGAACTAGAAGAGTTATTCATTATAAAACAATAATGAGGAGAGCATACTTGGATAGCGCTTAAGCTCTCTTTGGATCAGGTCATAGGGGAATGGGCAAAGTTGTTCAATTCTACAAATAGCAATATCCTTGCGGTCTGATTTCTTTCTTTCATCATCAAGTTCATAGTAGACCTGAAGAAACCAAATGTGAAAAAGAAATACTTAGACAGGTCCAAGATGAAAGAGTCGAATTCATATGCAAGTAAACTCAAAATTTTCCACCAAATTCGAAAAAAACAAAAAGCATAACCACATGGCTTGCCTTGCCAGAGCACAAAATGAGACGGTTGATACCCTCCTCAACCTCCTTGTGATTATTCTGGTCCTTTATCAGGCGCTTGAAACGTGTTCCCTGCTTATCAAAACCTGGGTGACCTTCAAGATCATCAAACTCAGATAAATTTGATTTACAGTCCTTGTGCCGAAGGAGGTTCTTAGGAGCCATTACAATCAGAGGCTTTCGGAATTCCCTGTGAATCTAGGAGACCAAAACAATGTCCACAATTGAGGTTGGTTGCTGTAGTTGCAACAACTATATAATAAGCAAAGCATGCACGGAAATACTACCTGACGTCGCAGAACATGGAAATAATTTGCTGGGGTTGTAACGTTGACAACTTGCCAGTTACAATTCTGGATCTGTTTTCTGAGAGTTGTCTCCATCTCAGGAATGACATAAGGATTGTCATCACTCATCTGTGTAGTACGGTAACCATTTATGTTCAGGAAAAAGAAAAACAGCTACTTCAAACTTTCAATCTTCATGTAGTTTTAAGTGTATGATCTGTGTATTAATTAAAAGCCTAACTGGCTGATGCAGTAAAATGATTTTTTTTCCAAACTGCAGCAAATAAATATGTAAATTATAGAACTCCATGTAAAAACAAATACATTAAAGGTCTCTCTTATAATGAATGCAGACTAGTTAGCCTACAGAGTTAAAATAGAAAATGAATAAACGGACTGTCATGTTCAACAATTTCAAAGATTGATCCCCTGAATTGCAGATACTGTGCATAGTTTTTCCTATATTACCTGAAGAAAACGTTCCAATCGTGCACTTGAATGTTCAGGGCCTTGACCATCATAACCATGGGGAAGTAAAACAGCTAGCCCAGTTTGACGAAGCCATTTGGATTCTCCACTGCTCAAGAACTGATCAAACATTACCTGAGCACCATTTGAAAAATCACCAAACTGAGCTTCCCACAATACCAGTGAATTGGGATTTTCCATGGAGTACCCCATTTCAAATCCAAGGACGGCAAACTCTGATAGTGAACTGCAGATTGGATTGGGAGTTAGGAGGTCATACTCATCTAGGATCGAGACCATAAGTAAATTACAAAAAACCATGGCGTTCATGTTAAAGCATTTTCAAGGTTTTAAACCGAAATATGATTAATTTTATGTCACCTCAAAAGCTTGAAAATCTAAACAATTTAAAAACGGTTCTGAGATAAGAAAAAGTAGTATATATTCCCATATTCAACAGTATCAAAATCCTGCCCAAGTTCAATTATATATCTACAACAGGTCAACCTAAATATTCAAACTTGATAAAGTCCTATTGTATGAAGTTCTTACTAGATATAACTGATAACCTGAAGAGTTTTGATAATTTCCAAAAATGCTCTCCCTTAGTAGCCATAAGAATAATCATGCATTTCCCATAAAAGAGACATAAAAGCATCAAAGTTTCAGAATGTATTCCTTTGTTTAAGCAAGGAAGGAACTCTCCAGCTAGAACCACAAATCCAACTTAAATCGCAAGTTAAACAATCATATGAGCCTATAGGAAACAGTAAGATAAGATAAATTCTTCTATTACTACTCTATACTACAGACCTGTTGCTGACGGTGAACATCTCCTCATTTTGGTTCATAAGAATATGATCCAGGGGCAGTATTGCTCTCCTGTTTGTTGATCATGAATAACTGAATGGCGATGGCTAAATGTACCTCTTTCGACATCTTGGCCACTCAACCTCACATGATTTCCTTCAATAATAAGTGTTGCAAAAGCAAGTGCTTCTCCCATCGCCCAGTCAATGCCTTCCCCAGTTTCAATCATCTGTGCACGTTGCTCAAAAATCCTTTTTAATGCTTTATGGGGCTTGAAATTTTCTGGAAGAGTTGTAATAGCTTGCCCAACACGTTTTAAAATCTCAGGTTTAACTCTGCAGACCAATGTGGAAGTTTATATGATAAATCAACAAAACAAAGAGCTGGTTAGAAGAATATATATATCCAGAAGCAAGGCAACATACCCAGTGTTACGAATGCGTGAAATTTGTTCTGGAGTCTTAAATCCTGCCCAATATGCTGAAAGCCAATCCCTCCTCTTGGGAACATAGTCTTTACTGTTTAGGAATTCTTCGTTCAATATATTGTTAACTTTGTTGCGAATTCTTTCAATATCTTCTTTAGCAATTTGTCCTGATTCCAAAAGTTTGTTTTGATAAATCTCAATGGCGCTCGGATGATTTCGAATGACCTAGTAGAAAAGTTAAATTTTTTAAGTACTTCACAGAATTTGACAAGATAAATTTCAAGGAACATTGATATGGGTACAGAAAACGTAAAAAATGTCTAATCAGCAAAGAGGATAAGTACTCTAATCTCCTAAATAAAAACAAAGGAGACATACAAAGTTATGCGAATTATAAGAGCATTAAATTAATGAATCATATCATGAAACTTTGAGAAAGAGCGATAGAAAAAAAAAGATTAACTAAGAAAACCAAATGGTCGAAAATCAATTTAGATTCATGTCTAAAAGGTCATGATAGAAGTCATACAAAAGTTTTTGGAAAACAAATAAGACTTACACATGCATTGACCTGGAAAAACTTATGATAAAGTACTGAGGAAAATTATATGGAGAATTCTAGAAAAAAAAAGTATTAATGTAGTGTATATTGAAATAATTAAGGATATATATAAGGTTGTGATAACAAAAGTAAAGATCCAGATGCATTAAAACTAGCACACTAGTCATGGATGAATTGGACGTATCAAAGATATGTTACCATAGCTGATGAGATTATTTTGATCGATTAGACATGTGAAAGAGTAAATACTATGCTCAAATCTTGGTGGAAAACAATGAAAGTAAAAAGGTTTTAGGCTAAATAAAGTAAAGATAAAATATATAGAATTTAAGTTTAGTAGTATTAGACGTAGCAAGACAATTATTAAACCAGAAGATGACGAGTTACATATAACTGAGAGTTTTAAATATTTAAAATTGTTTTTGCAAAATAATAGAGGCGTTGATAGGGATGTTTTGCATAGGATACAAGTAACATAGTTAAAACGGAGGAGGGCATTTGGTGCTTTTTATAATCATAAGAAATTTCTAAAGCTTAAAGGGGAATTTTCCAAAATGCTAATGTTAGACTATAAAACTAGCACACTAGTCAAAGATGAGAGTAGCAGAAATAA
Organism: Boesenbergia rotunda; assembly: GCA_024364735.1. Lineage (NCBI taxonomy): Eukaryota > Viridiplantae > Streptophyta > Magnoliopsida > Zingiberales > Zingiberaceae > Boesenbergia > Boesenbergia rotunda. The sequence continues at coordinate 108,305 of JAGFNQ010002038.1, read as the reverse complement.
GAATGTTAAGCTAGATGTACGGACATATGAGAATAGACAAAATAAGAACGAGAATATTAGAGAGAAAGTCAAAATTGTACCTACTGAGGGAAAACTCTATGAGACATTTAAATGGTATGGACACATACTTAGACGTCTAATAAATGCTCCAATTAGACAATGTGAAACAATGATAAATAAAGACATTAATAGAGGAACAGGGAGACTAAAAAAGACTTGGTTAGTAACGATAAAACAAGAAAAAACTTATTTATATATAGATTCATATATAATAAGGATTGAGCCCAATTGCGTAAAAGGATCCATATATCTAAATCTAACCCCACTTAGTAAGATAAATTTTGATTGTTGTTGTATTGATGTGGATACAATTTACCCATTCATTGAGAACCCATTACAACAATGGCACATCCTAAGTAGTTAGTTAAGAACATTTTATGGATTAATCTCTGAGATGATTAAAAAGGTGAAGCATACTTGCCGCCCTGTCATGGACATCACATTCCTCCCTCCACAAGGTTTAACGCTTGCTTGACGAACAAAAGTTGTCTACAACGACTTATGTGGCATGGATTCCATGAGACTAGGGCTTCAATGATGAGATGACAGCTTCTACAATGCAAGATGATGACTTCTACGATGCAACATGATGGATTCCGCTTCGATATCAATCCACAAAATGTTGACTTTTATGAACCAAATATGTTTGCAACAAGCAATTCCTCCACTGGTGCCGCCACCTCTCCTCTTTCACCTTAGGATGGTGCTTGGCACAACCATCGACACCTAGCATGGAAAGCACATCACATTTTAGCTAACGACCAAAACCGAGTTTGGGATGAGATTTCAACCATTACGTCAAGAGACAAGATGATACTATTACTACCTCGTGGAGGCATCATGTGTACAGTCATATGAGAGAAGCTTATTGCCAAGGGACTAAAGGCATCTCCAGTGAAAAACCTCAAAGTGAGGTTTTATATTTTCGATGTGTCAAGTCATTGCCACATCAAAAGTAAAAAACATCACTCTTCTCTCCACTATAAAAAAAACCTCCCTAAAACTTTTTTATGAGCCCCACGCTCAATCATTCATATATCTTTAAAAAACAACATCAATTATTTATTAATGCATCACTCCTATATCATAGAATTTGTTACAAAATATTTTATAACGGCTATTTTTAAACCGGCTAGTTTTAAATTGACTCTTTAATTGATGATAAATATCCTAATACTCATCCAATATTTATTTTTTTTCTATTGTTAGTATCCAAATTATTTCTTCGTTTTAGGAAACTCATTTCAATACAAATAGCATTAATATAGATAAAAATGAATTATATAGATTGACATACAAAAATAACAAATTTTATAAAGATAATCTTAAAAACATCTCCTACATACCATATCTCTTTTTAATATTTTCACAAAATTTAGAATGTAACTTAAGCTAATCTTCTATCATCCCAATCCGCTGTCTTTGTAATTCTTCCATTTTTGCCACCTATTATTGAATTTCATGTCATCAATGTCCCTAGTTTTCGATTTGCCCTTTTCGCTGCCTTTTGCCCCATTGGACGAGTATAAACTTCACAATCATCTAAGTCGATAGGAGTATCCGGATTGGATGAGGATGTGTGCCCCTTGATTCTGAGGTCTTGGATTGTTTGTTAGCACGATGACCAATCTTTTATGGAGCATATTTCTCATAATCTCTAAGAACGCGCCAAACATGTTCATAGTTGAAGGACTTATTGCATTGATTTTCCTGCCGCAGAGCACATCCTCATCGCTCCACCCGGTTTCACGATATGTATAAAAGTTGTTGTATATGGCAGTAAATTCATTCACCATTGGATGGAGCCTATAGAAATGTGATTTTACCTTCACTGTCGGTCGGTCCACAAATCCTGCAGGCCAATACTTGTAGAAATTTGCGATTCATTTCCAGAAAGTTTAGTCCTTTTGATCATTACCGATGATTAGATCGGTGCTAATATTGATCCATGCCTTTTCAAGGTGTATCTCTTCATCCATTGACCACTTGGCTCGTTTGGTGTCACGCACACCAAAACTCACTTCATTGCCCAACTCTGGAACCTCAGATGGTGGTACTGATTCCTCGTCGATGTTGGATATGTCTATGCTAGACCTCCTTGATTTGTCCGAGGGCGCAAATGATGGTTATGGAGAAAAATTCACACAAGAAGGGGGTGACATTACAAATTGACTTGCTATGGACTGCCAATATTCGAGAGGGTACATATAAAATGGAGGTTGACGGGGCATTACTTGGAGGAGCCGGTAAGTTTTGAGAATTTTAAAAATTTGAAGGAAATTGTGGAATGTATGGAACATTTGGAAAATTTCTGGGGTAGTGTGTAGAAGTGGAAAATCGAGAATATTGACCATTAGGACGATTATATAAACTTTGCGAAGGAGTACCGGAATTGGAAAATTTTTTAAAAGATTCACTATTATTTGGATCCATTTTAGAAGCGAAAAATGATGACATGGATTAGAAATAATGAGAATACAATGATTTGGATGTAGGATGAATGAGAAAAATTTAAAAGAGAAGATAGAACCAAGAAATGTAAGTGCTACCTATGTGGTCAAGAAGGACATTTTGTAAAAGAATGTCCTACCGAAAGAAGAAACATCAAAATGGTGGTTATTTTTGAAATATATAGAGATCTAAATTATCCGTTGGAAAACAACGGTAACAAAATGAATGGTACGCCAACGGTAAAAAAACGAAAAAAAATGATAAAAAAAGTCAACAAAATCAGCTTGCCAACGATAAAAAAAATTGATAAAAAAATCAACAAAATCGGCTTGCAAATGGTAAAAAAATGAAAAAAAAAAAAAAAGTAAAGTCAACAAAAACGGCTCAAAGCTTAAAACAAGCTTTTTTTTTATAAATGGGGCCCACCGTCTGTTAAAACCTGGGTTCGATTATTCGAACCCAGGTTTTGATATCCGAAAGAAAAAACCTAGCCACGATGGTGGCCAGGTTTTTTGCACGGTTTTTGATGAACAACCTGTGTGAAATCCCACGGTTGAAGATGCTCTAAGAGTCACAATATTGCCTCATGAGAGAAGTTTATTTGAATCCCAAGGCAACAAGTAATTGCCTTTTGCTAGTTTTCTCCTATGCTCTCGAGTCCACTTTTCTTCACTTCAAATCACATTCCTTAGAATTTTAATGGCTGAGTTCACTCCTTTTCCTTCTAAAAATTTCTCTCGGAAAATATATTATACAGATAAAACACTTTACATGAAATAAATGGTTTGTTTTGATCAAAACCCTTGGTTGAACTAAGAGCACCTAATTCAATCTTCATATTTCTCATCAAACTTGCTTTGATCAAAATGCCATGCGAAGGCTTGTGCTCAAACTAAATTGAGTAAAGCTTATCAGGTTATGATTCGATCATATCAAATAGTATCTGGCATTGGCTTATTGAGCCATACATATGTTATAGTCAAAGTTTCTTACATACTATTAGAACTGTTATTTTCATTTACCCTAACAAAGTGCATAAAACATATAACAATATGAATATGATTTCCATGCAAAATAAGAAATAAAATTGGAGAAGAATATAGGGGGAAATCGTCTAGCCAACTCATAGCAGTATATAAGGGAGAAACTAAAATTTATAGAGAAATGAGTCACCTGATACATCTTAGGTTGGGTGAAGGAGGGTTCATCAATCTCATTATGGCCAAATCGTCTGTAGCAAACAATGTCAACCACCACATCAGAATGGAATGTTTGTCGCCATTCTGCAGCAAGCTCACAAACGTGAACAACGGCTTCCATATCATCTCCATTCACATGAAAGATAGGAGCATTCAAGGCTTTGGCAACATCAGTGCAGTACTGAGAAGACCTTCCAGATGCAGGATCAGTGGTGAATGCAACCTGATTGTTGACTACAATGTGAATTGTTCCACCAGTAGTGTAGTTCGGGAGGGCACTAAGATGTAGAGTTTCATAAACCACACCCTGTCCAGCAAAACTTCCATCCCCATGGATCAATACACCCATGTTCTTTGTCCTATCAATATCATTGGAGTAGTATTGTTTTGCTCGTGTTTTCCCAACTACAACTGGATCAACAGCCTCCAAATGACTTGGATTTGCAACTAAGGATAAATGAATCCTTTTTCCACCTCTAGTTGGCCTATCATATGAAGTACCCAAATGGTACTTTACATCACCAGTTCCAGTGTACAATCCTACTTCCCCATCCACAGGTTTTGTGCCACCACTGAATTCACTGAAAATCTGGCGCAAAGGCTTCCTCACAACATTGCCCAACACATTTAGCCTTCCTCTATGAGACATCCCAATAACAATACTCTCCACACCCATGTCAGCTGCTCTATCGAACATCTCCTTCATCCCTGGAATCAGGGTTTCCCCACCTTCAAGGCCAAACCTCTTTGCAGCAGTCCACTTGGTAGCCAGAAAATTCTCAAACTCAGTGCTCCAAATGAGCCTATCAAGAATAACTTCACGACGTTCTCGACTATAAGTCAGTGGTTTCATCATCTCAATTCTGTCCCTCAACCAATTGCACTTCTCCCTATCAGGGACGTGCATGTACTCATACCCAATGTTACCACAATATGCCTGCTCCAGCCTGTTCAAGATTTCACGGAGAGTCTGCACAGGGCGATTCTCCGACAAGAATCCAGCCATCCTCCAGACACCAAGGAAGAACTCCCTATCCAAGTCCACCTCTGAGAATCCATAGAAACCCAAATCCAAATCATCAGGGACTTCACGCACTTCCAATCCCAAAGGATCCAAGTTAGCCTTCATGTGGCCATTGACCTGGTAGGCCCTGACCAGCAGAAGTAGCCGCATGCTCTCCTGGATGGTCTGCCCAGAGATACCCGGCGAGGTGGCAGCTTGGCCTACAAAGTTCCTAAAAAAATTATCCCACGACTCATCGACACTGTTAGGGTCGGCCTCCCAGGCCCGCTGCAGCTCCTCCAAGTAGACACTACTAGTGCCGTCGAGGAAACTATCTGACAGCCTCGAAAGTGGCACGGGGCGAGGGATCGGGGCATTCGACTCAGCCATGCGCAGTAGGGTACTGGTGCGGAAACCCCGGGACGGCGGAGGGGGCACCAGTCTGGCCCTCGCAATCAGATGCGACGATCGAGCTATGTTTCTTCCAACTGCTGACCTAGCCACTCCTGAGACCGCCCTAAACCACGCCATTGGGAAGAATATCTTGAAGAAGGCACAGTTCACCACGAGTAAAAATGACAACTTTTTCGCAGAGCAACCTCCGATCTCGCAGAACAAACTACAAGGAATTGAATCTTGATCAGATCATACAAAAAATACCATGAATAAAATGAAATAACATCAAATACACGAGGAAACAAAAGATTGATCTTTCGTATTCCTTCGTCTGAAACCTCGAAGGAAACCTCAAGAAACGAATTGACCGAAAAATGCAAAAAGCAACCGACGTGAAAGGAGGAGCCTTAGATCCTCGAGGTGGAGATTTTACCGAAGACAGATGTAGTCGAAGATGGAACGCCAACCTTGAGCCGGGTGCCGAATTCTTCTGATCCAAGGGAAGAAGAAGACCAAGAAAGAGCCGCCTCTTAGCTATGCCAGTCCTTCACGATTTGCTATGCAATACGGAAAAAGCGCCAGATCCATTAGGGCATCTCCCACCGCAAACATCATATTTTTGATATATTTTTCATACTAAACTAATAAAATTTTTGATAACATCAGTACACTGTGTGTCTGGCATCGCAAATACTCAAGGTTCTGAGAATCGGACCGGACATCGAACCGGTCGGAGTAAGGATTCAGAGGTTCAGAGGTTCAACCGGTTTAAGCGGGGGTCCAACCGGGATATAACCGCTATATAATAAAGTATGTATTTATATAAATATATGAAACTAACAATTTATTCAACTACTTTCTTCAAGATTAGATCAACTAGGTCGAGCATGTGATAAGTTTTTGTTAGCAACTTAGTACGGTATTATTGAAAAAAGATTAGTTTCAAAAAAAATTCAAGTTTAAAACCATTGAATTCATGAAATCTGGATACGAATTGAAGAATTTTATTAGAAGTTAAAACTATATCACGATAGCATTTGTTCACCCATAAATACTTAAACAGGGGACACTAGTAAAGCACATGCAAAATTGCACTTCCAAATATATCATATATTACTGCCTTCATATGCTAGCACGATGACGCAACAAGACTGAAGACGGGGCGAGGCTAGCGGCGGCAAGGCGAGGCCAGCAGAGGCAGAGCGGCGGTGGCCTCTTGCAAGCAAATAGCAGGTTTGTTCGTTTGGGACTTTGGGTGAAAGCAAACTAGGTTTTTGACATTTTATTTTTCATTTTTCATTTTTTAGTAAGAAAGCAAAACTACAAAAGGGGGAAAAAAATTAAAAAATGAAAAATAAAATAAACCAATCCGGTTTGACCGGTTTTTCCGGTTTGTCCGGTTCACCGGTTCCCGCCCGGTTCAGAACGGTTCGCATCCGGTTCTTGAGTAGCCGGTTTTCAGAGTCAACTCGGACCGAAAATCTGACCGGTTCCCGGTTCAACCGGTCCGACCCCCGGTCCGGTCCGATTTTCAGAACGCTGCAAATACTATCTCAATTCTCAACTTCAACGCTCTCAAATCATATCACACGCGTAAAATTAAAATATAAATATATAGAGAGAGAAAGAAATGCTCTACTGCGGATCGCGCCCTACGGACCGCGTGCGCGACAACGCCTGATCGGTCACGGGACCGATCAGGCGTTGGCCTGATCGGTGACGGAGAGGCTCGGCGAGTCCTCTGATCGTACCGGCGGCCTTCGGCCGCCGCCCCCGAACAAAACTATAATCCAAGGGGTGAGCGATGAACCCTAGGGGGTAGGGTGAACCCGTCGAGGTACGGTGATCGGTCACGAAGAGGCTCGGCGAGCCCTCCGATCGTACCGGCCCGCCCCCGAACAAAACTATACCCCAGGGGGTGAGCGATGAACCCTAGGGGGTAGGGCGAACCCGTCGAGGTACTGTAATCGGTCACGGAGAGGTTCGGCGAGTCCTCCGATCGTACCGGCGGCCTTCGGTCGCCGCCCCCGAACAAAACTATAACCCAGGGGGTGAGCGATGAACCCTAGGGGGTAGGGTGAACCCATTGGGATACGGTGATCGGTCACGGGGAGGCTTGGCGAGTCCTCCGATAGTACCGGCGGCCTTCGGCCGCCGCCCCCGAACAAAACTATAACCCAGGGGGGTGAGCGATGAACCCTAGGGGTAGAGTGAGCCCGTCGGGGTACGGTGAACCCGTCGAGGTACGCTCCCGAGTCTTCCCGAGCCCCTCCGGGACCGATCAGGCATTGGCCTGATCGGTCACGGTGCATGATCGGTCCCGTGACCGATCAGGCGTTGTCGCGCACGCGGTCCGCAGCAAAGCAAACTCGTATATATATATATATATATATATATATATATATTAATTAGAATATTATATTTTTTAATCATAATTTAATTATCAACATATATTTTAATTTATTAATATTTTTTAGAATAATTATTATATTTAAAATTGATATTTCATTTATTTTTAGGAAGGATGGAGGAAGAAGAAATTAATTTATTAATAAGGGAAGAAGATATTAATTTATCAACTTGATTGTTGACTTAAATACATTGCATAATAAAATTTAAATATACTACTAAATATATTTAATTTAAATTTATAATAAATAATTAATATTACTATAAATAATAAAGAAAATAATAATAATTACAAATTATTTTTTATTTATGACATTTAATAATATATATTATATTTGATTTTATTAATTATATAGGGATTGTTTGGGGGAGCTTCTGCTAGTTGCTTTTTATATTCTAGCTACACAAAAATACGTTTAGTGTTTGTGAATATCAGATTCTGCTTTAACTTCTATAACTTTTACTCAAAAGCTAAAAGTAAGAATTTGATATTTTTTCTGCTTCTGCTTTTTTTACTTATGGTCTAGAATTAAAAGTTGACATTTATACTCTTAATAAAGTTATCATTTTATATAATTACCGTCACACTTTTAAATAAAATTTTAAATATGATTTATATTTTTAGAAGTTTTTATACATATTTTTATAATTTTTTTCTTTTATTAAATTATTATTTTTATTAATTTTATATGTTTTTTAAACATATATATTATTAAAAAAATAATTTTGATATAATACTCAAAATATAATAATAAATATATAAAACATTATTAATGGTGTATCAAAATTATATTTAAATAATTAAAAAATAATTAATTTATATAGTTTAAGGATATTATTGTTATTTAACTAAAAATTAAGCTAGAAAGTAATTATTCACCAAACACTCTAACTTTACCTTGTATCAGTTTTTTGTTTCTATTTTCAAACACTCCGTGCTTTAACTTCTCACTGACTTCATGATAATCTCTATAAGAATCATTTTTTAAGAAGTAAAAACTCTCCCAAATATTCCCATAATATAATAAGGATTTTTTAAAATAAAAAAAAGTCTTGAGCTCTCCCACACCAAAAATGGTGTATGAACAATGCCATATCAAATATGGTGCGATAGTATTCATGCACGTGTAAGGATTTGGATATGGATTGGAGAAGAATGGTATTATTTTTACACTAGATTTAAGATTTTAGTATATTGTGTTGGGTTCTCCCGACACAAAAACATAAAAACGCAGCGGAAACAAGAACCCTCGAGCGATCCATGCGAAATAAAACTCATACAATATTCATCTATCTAATAGATTTATCTACAGTGTATACCTTTGGAGCGTGTCATTTGCTTATCCTGCTCGTCCAAGGTGCGTCGGATCTCTTGCGCGTTCAAATGTCCGTGTCTCTACTCGTATTCACACGGACACAATCTCTCAACTTCGGGAGAGCTACCTTAGTTGTGCTAGCAACTTGAGGTAACTCGCAGCACACCAAGAACCCTACAATAGGGTTTCGGCCAAAAGGGAGAAGAGGAAGAAGAGAGGAAGGGAAGAAGGAAAGCACACTTATCATCCAAAGTGACAAAGTCCCTCTTTTATATTCATCCTATGAATATGAAGAGTCATTTGTCTCTTTGACTTCCCTTCATTAAAACTAATAAAGAGCGCATCTTTCCATGTAACTTTTCACATTCTCTTCATCCAATGAAGAGAGACCTTTCTCTTTCCTACGCATGCAATTCCGACCGGGCCTCCTGGGCTCCCAACCAAGTCTCCCAAGTGCCGAGCTCCCGACCCAGTCTGCCGAGCTCCCAGCCCAGTCTGCTGAGCACCGAGCCCCGAGCCCAGTCTGCCGAGATCCCAGCTCAGTCTGCCGAGTGCCGACCCAGTCTACCGAGCTCCCAGCTTGGGCTCCTGATCAGACTTCCCGAGTTCCCAGCTTGGGCTCCCGATCAGACTTCCCGAGTTCCCAACTCGGGCTCGGACTTCCCGAGTTCCCAACTCGGGCTCGGACTTCCCGAGTTCCCAACTCGGCCTCCCTCTCAGATTTCCGAAGCATCATGTCCTTAGTGTGTGACCAATAGGTTCTCGCGACGTTGGCAGTGTGACCAAACACTTTAGACACATAAGCGATGAGCGGCATCTAGCAATGCATCATTGCTACCCAAGTAACAAGAAAAGTCGAGATCCGACTAAACCTCCGTGACTATGATAGTGTATGACCTTGTCCTTCTATCCTTGATATCTAGATTAAATAATGAGACATAGACCGTGTCATCCTCAATCAATCTTGTGTTTCTTGATCCCTGAGTAGACTCACTCAAATAAATGAGCTCAATATCTCATATTGACTCATTTGAGTATGGTCATGCGTTTCAGTAGTCCTACTCGATCAAGGGGCCCACAGATATCACTCCCGTCATATGGGAGAGATAGATCTCATCTACATCACTCACATCCCTCCGCATAATTCATTACATACCCAGTGATTGTCTTTATAGTCCGCCCTGTTACGGGTGACGTTTGACGATACCAAAGTACATAACTCCTTATATAAGGAACCGTAGTGACTTCAGGTCTAAGGACTATTCATACTAATAGTCACATGAGAAAGTTTATGGCACTCATATGACAATTTATGAAACTTTCTCATGGCGGGTCATTCAGTACACATTCTCCAATGTATACCCATGTGTCAACTTAATATCACATATCCATGACTTGTGAGCTCAAGTCATCAGTTGACCTACATGCTAGTCTCAATGCATTAATATTGTCCTTGAATATTAATACTTGACTAGGAATGGTTTAGAGTTGTGTTCTCTACATCCTCTCACTATCGATTCAACCAATCGATATAATGTAGATAAGAACCTACTATCCAAGGACATTACTATACTTAGTTATTTAGCACAAATACAAAGTAAGTATAATAATAGAATATGATACAAAATATCCCTAATCAATCATCACATGATTGGTTCTAGGGCTCCTACTAATATATTAGTGGTGTAAGGATTTGGTATATGGATTGGAATAGAATGATATTATTTTTGCACTATATTTGAGTGTTTGTTGTATTGGTGGGAGATGGTAAAGTCAATCCTTACAAGACCAATATGCAATCAGAAGTCTTAGTAAAAGTTTAAAAAAGTAATATTTAATTCAATAATTGATTAGAACAAAAGATGTCATTGTCCATCGATCTCGTAGTAAAATATAGATTGAAGAATGAAAAAATAATACATATCTTTCAAATATATAACTCATCACAATAATTGATGTATGTAGAAGTGCAAGAAGTTTTGATAGATGATAAAAGTGTTGGCGCCCCGATTGATTTTGATGTGATCAATCAAATTAGGTTAGGTCTTGTTGTGGTTTTGATCCCTCTGTCTAAGTGCGCAGGAGCTTAGGAGCGGAGGAAGTCGAGCGTAAGATGCAGTAGGCGAGAAAGATTGTACGGGGAAGTGAGCCGTTAGGCTCGATGAATATGAGGGACGGGAAAGCTGCGGAAGAGTATACCAGTAGAACGAAAAGGGCGCACACAACGTCCGAGGGACGAGAAGCTAGAAGGAAGGACGCTTGAGGGGCGAAAAGTCAGAGTCGGGTTCGGGTGAGCTTAACTCCGGTTGGCCAAAAATCACCCAAGAATACCTGCTAGAGACTATTCAATATGTTACTGACCAAAAGCCACTCGGGCGCCCCTATGCATAGGGGCGCCCCGAGTAGTTGGGCACTCCTATGCTTACGAGCGTCCAAGAGCAACTTTTATCCACCCAGCTAGCCATTTACGAAGGTTGTGCATTGGATAACACACAAGCCATGTGTCAGACACCCTCAACCTCGGGGGCTCCTATAGTGCTACGTCAGCAATCGGATTGAATTGACCGGGGTTATAAATAGACCCCGAAAGCTCAGTTCCAAATCATCGAGAAAAGCATACGAATTTCTTCTTGTATTCTAGCTTATGTCTTGTGCTACAAAGTCTATAAAAGGTTTCTCTGTCAGAAGGAGATTTTGATAGTGAGCTTCAACCGTCTTCAATTACCAACCACACAGGTTGCAACCAAGTAATTTCTTGTATCTTAGCCTTTTACTAGTCTAATTAGTTTATGTTTATTTTAATTTATTGTTGCAACTAATCTGGAATCATTGTGAGTCGCACAAAAGATTTATTTTATTTTATTGGGGCAATTCACCTCCCCCTCTTGCCGGTCCACATCGTTCCGACAAGTGGTATCGAAGCTAGGACGCCGCAGAAGAACTAACCACTAACTGCAGCAAACTCTAAAAAAATGGTTGGACCAGTGATCTACTCGTCGAAGTTTGAGGGGGAGTTCGCAGCATGGAAGAGGAAGATAAAGGTATTTTTTACTACTGATTATGAATTATTACTGAAATGAAAAATGTTTTTTCAACTCCAAAAGATAACGAAGGAAAAATCAATGAACCTGACTCCTGGAATAAGAAGGTGCAAGCAGACGCTATAGCGAACGGAAAGGCGAAATTTCATCTGTTGACCGTCCTCCCCTAACAAGATGTCAATTAAATCAAGAAGTATGACTCGGCAAAGGAACTTTGGGAAAAGTTCCTGGAATTATACGAAGGCACTTCGGAGGCAAAACTGGTGCGACAAGATATCCTTCGAAGCCAGCTTACCAACCTTCGAATGGAAGATGGATAATCAGTTTCCCAACTGCACGCCAACATAAAAGAGCTAATCACAAGCCTTGAGAACCTCGGTGAAAAGGTAACAAATCGCGACACTCATCGATACACACTAAATGCTTTCCCGAGAACCCCGAATTGGACTTCAGTAATCGATATGTACTTCATATCAAAGGACCTTGAGATATGTACTCTAGAACAACTCTTCTCGATTTTAGAGCTTCACGAATCTCGGTGTGTAGGGAAAAGCAGGAAAACAGACAACATCGCTCTGAAACCCGTGGAAAAACCAAATCGAGGAGGAGTCGTCAACGGACGATGAAAATACAACGAAGATGGTAAAAAGCCTTAAAAGTTTCTTTAAAAATGCTAATAAAATTTCAAAGTTTTAGGGCAAAAGGTAATTTCCAAAGAAAGGTACAGTTCGATGTTATAACTGCAAAGAGGAGGGTTATTTAAAAGACCAGTGTTCAGACGTTGAAAACCACCTGGGACGAGACCTCGTCCGATGACTCTAAAACTGAAGAATACACTGGACTCGTGCTGATAGCAAGTCATCAAGAGGAGAGCACTGATAAAGGGGGAGCTATGTCAAAAGAAAGTAACGATGAAGGAGGAGCCCCTCTTTCCGAAAGTGACCCGGTAAGTGAGGTATATCTTCTCCCTCATGATCAATTATATTCTGAAATAAAAGCGATGCTTAAAGCTAACTGTAAATTAGAAAAATAAAATCAAGAATTGAAAAAGAAATTGACTAGTGCATGTTCTTCTATTTATGATAATTTGAAAAATAAAAATGTTAATTTGAGAAACTTAGTTGAAAAATTAGAATTTGATATTGCATGCTTACGGCAAATAAAAAATAGTTATCCTAATACTTTGAATTGGTATATTAAAAATCACAAGGGTCAACTTAGAAAAGTGCCCAAGAATTATATTCCTCCTAAATTTTTAATTAACCCCATAGATAGAAATCTATTTTAGGTTCCTAAGTCATTTCTAAATTAATTCTCGGTTATTATATATTTTAGTGCTATCTAAAAACATACTAACATTTCTTTTCTGTTGTTAACATTTTTTTTTGTCAATCTTCATTATTAATCTTCTTTGAAAAATAGATGTCAATCAAATTTTACATTGATAAAATTATGTTCATATTTTTTCTCAATACATGAATATTTTTCTACTTACTGTTGAGATTTTTTTGAATATTTTTTCGAATATTTATGATTTTTTCATTTTAAATTCAAGTTTTAAATTTTAAAAATAGATAAAAATTTATTTTCCTATATTTGATTTTTTTGGATCTAGATATGATTAGTAGACTTCATTAAAATTTTATTCAAATTTTTTTAAAGTGTTTTTGAATTTTTAAATATTCATATTTCAAAAATTCTACTATGTTAGTATCTGATTTATTTTTGGACTTAGATAATGTTTTTAAAGAGAAAATATTTTTACAAGCTCAAAACTCTAATTTCTACTTACACAAAATTTTTTAGATTTTTCTAACATATTTTTGATATTCTATGAATGTTTTTATTGAAATTTGACTTTAAATTTTAAATTTCGATAGAAAATCATTTTTATCAAATCTGATTTTTTTAGATCTACTCTTCATCTGTTAACTTTAATATAATTTTCTCTAAATTTTTTTGATATAATTTCAAATTTTGAAAATTTAATCTTCAAAAATTTTAATTTACGAATATTTGATTTATTTTCGATCACATAAAATTTATTTCATTCCGAAAAATTTTGGGTTGTTCTCATATACTTTATTATACTGTACAAAAATCTTCAAATTTTTCCAATGATTTTTTTTTACTTTTTGACCGAAATTTATTTTTTTAACTTTAAAAATACTTAGAAAATTTTCATCATGTGAAATTCATATTTTTTTTCCTTTCCCTATTTTTGTGTGTGCCCCGTTTTTTGCTGTGATCAAAGAGGGAGAGTAGCTTAAGTTCAGGGGAGGTTGTGATTTTTAATTGTAAATATTTCTTTTATGCTTAATTGTCTTAGTTAGTATTATTATTTTTTAACCCTATCTGAACTTGGGTTGATGTATATTAAAAAGGAGAGATTGTTGGTGCCCTGATTGGGTTTGATGTGATCAACCAAGTTAGGTTAGTTCCTGTTGTGATTTTGATCTCTCTGTCTAAGTGCGCAGAAACTTAGGAGCGGAGGAAGTCGAACATAAGACGCAGTGGACGAGACGGATTCCATGGAAAAGTGATCCTACGAGCTTGGTACATCCGAGGGACGCGAAATCTACGAAAGAGTACACCAGCGGAACGAGAATGACGTGTGTGACGTCCGAGGGACAAGAAGTCGGGAGGAATGACGCTTGAGGGGCGAAAGGTCGGAGTTGGGTTCGAGTGAGCCTAACTCCGGTTGGCCAGAAATCACCTAAGAAAACCCGCTGGAGACTGGTCAGTAAGTTGCTGACCAAAAGCCACTTGGGCGCCCCTATGCATAGGGTGACTCGAGTGCTTACGGGCGCCTGAGAGCAATTTTTATCCACCCAGTTAGTCGTTTGCGAATGTTATGCATTGGATAACACACAAGCCACGTATTAGGCGCCCCTCAACCACTAGGGTGCCCCTATAGTGCTACGTCAGCAATCAGATAGAATTGATCGGGGTTATAAATAGTCTCCCAGAGCTTAATTACAAATCATCGAGAAAAGCATATGAATTTCTTCTTGTTTTCTAGCTTCTGCCTTATACTATAAAGTCTGTAAAAAGTTTCTCCGCCATAAGGAGATTTTGATAGTGAGCTTCAATCGTCTTGAATTAGCAACAACCCAAGTTACAACTAAGTAACTTCTTGTGTCTTAGCTTTTTACTAGTTTAATTAGTTTATGTTTATTTTAATTTATTGTTGTAATTAATCTGGAATCTTTGTGAGTCACAGAAAAGATTTATTTTATTTTACAAGGATAAT
This sequence comes from Boesenbergia rotunda, assembly GCA_024364735.1. Classification (NCBI taxonomy): domain Eukaryota; kingdom Viridiplantae; phylum Streptophyta; class Magnoliopsida; order Zingiberales; family Zingiberaceae; genus Boesenbergia; species Boesenbergia rotunda. Next base: position 93,177 of record JAGFNQ010002038.1, on the reverse strand, counting down.
TCACCAACCCACTTATCGGTCCATATCGTTTCGACAAAAAGTGTAGGAAGTTAAAGGCTGATCAAATGCACATATCGAGAAATCCAAGAGGTTTTGATATAAATCTAGGTAGATCAACGTGAATATGCTTTGCAGGTGTTGTAGAAGTCAAAGAAATCTTCATAGGTTACTCATAAGTCAACCTTGATTAGGAGTTTAACGGGTGTAAAAAATATATTAATTAGGTTGGATAAAAAAATGTTTCATCAGTTGTCAGAGTAAATCGAGAAGCGCTAATGACGAACGATCCAGAAGTCCAACATTCTACGATTCCATACCCCATTGGAAAGAAAAATTCGTTGTATCTAGGGATCAAATTGTGGGTGTTTGGGAGATAATAAATCACCCTTCCACTACATCATAGTCCCGGGAGTTTAACATGTGTAAGATTCATATCTTGATGGGTGTCAAATTATGTTCACAGTGCCAATTAAGATGTTGGTTTGATGGCTTAGACACTAGACGAGATGAACTCACGAGAAGCATAGATGACATTGAAGGCTTAAAGAAATGTGAGCTTGAGAGACTTTGAGGGAATATAATCTTGAGTTTAACTCTAGGTAAAGATCTACCTAAGGATGAATTCAACTAAGGAATATATCTTTTAGGTCGCGGAAGAGGTTGAGTCAATTAGCATGAATATGAGTTGATTAAACCTAGTTTGAGTTGATTGGGATACTATTCATTGATAAATAAGTTTGCAATCCTATCTAGTTCAGTCAATTAAAATGGGTTGCCTTGCCCACAATGGATTTTAGTTTGGCTAAATAGGTGTTAAATCAATTGGAAGACTAGCCATTAGAAGATAAGGATTTTGTGATCAACATATCTATTGACTAAAGAACATTTGAGTCACTTGAATAGAAGTAGAATAACTATGAGGTTTATTGATATTTGATTTAAAGGATATAAATAGAGGAGCTAAGAGGAACTTTGAGAACAACACACTCATATAGAATATTCATTTCCTCTCTTCTTGTAGTCCTTAAGCACTCTCGTCAATCCCCTAAGAGCTTAAAATCATATAGTCTTGGTGCTCAACTCTTGCGAAATTTCTTTTTCTTTCAAGTTTCCTTTCATAATTTAAATTATTTTCGGCTTTTTACCAAAGGGCGTACCCAAAAATTGGTATTTACCAAAAGGCGTACCATGATTTCATTTTCACCAAAGGGCGCACTCATTTTAGTGAACTTCCTCTTATACCCCTCTCGCTAATTACTGCCCCTTTCTCTCTCTCAGTAATAAATTCCGAGACGTCTGCACATGCTTTTTCAGATTTTTTATTTTAAAATAATATATTATAGAATCGACGCTAAAAAATGTATGGCAAAAATTGAAAAAATATTTCAGTTAAAAAATATCTCATCCAACGTGATTTAAAAATATAAATAGATGATTTTTTATATTTGATTAATATAAATTAATATATTAAATAATATTTAATAAATACATTAATATATAAAAAAACCTGAAATCTTTGATTTCAGGCAGCGTAATTTCAGACCCATGCTGCCTGAAATCAAAAGATTTCAGGCCCAACGTGGGTCTGAAATCAAAAAATTTCAAGCTCACGCTGGGCCTGAAATCTTTTGATTTAGGTCCAACGTGGACTCAAAATTTTTTTCTATATTAAAAATATATTAATATATAAAAATACCTATTAAAACACGTAATTTCATATTAAAACACAGGGTCTGAAGTCGCGCTAGGAGGGCCTGAACACATATGTGTTCAAGCCCTCCTAACGCGACTTCAGACCCTGCGTTTTAATATGAAATTACGTGTTTTGATAGATTTTTTTTATCAAATAGCGCGACTTCAGACCCCCCTAGCGTGACTTCAAATACAAACGCAGGGCCTGAAGTTATCCTAGGAGGGCCTGATGTCAAATAACTTCACGCTGGGCCTGAAGTCAGATGATTTCAGGCCCAAGGGCACTGAAAATTCATTTATTTTAAAAATATTTTTTTATATTTAATCATTATTTATTAAATTAATTATTGATAGGGTCTGAAGTTATTTGACTTCAGGCCCTCCTCGGATGACTTCAGGCCCTACGTTTGAATCTGAAATCACGTGTTTTGATAGGTTTTTTTATATATTAATATATTTATTAAATATTATTTATTATATTAATTTAGATTAATCAAATATAAAAAAATTATCTCTTTATATCTTTGAAATCATGTTGAAAGAGATTTTTCTTTTAACTATGCCCAAGATGCAGTCATATTTATACATCTTTGTGTGCCAACTGATACGGTTAGAGAACATAACTGAAAATTATTGGTACTAAGTTTGCACATTAGAAATAACATCTCCTAAGTAAATTCTAAATAGAGATATCAAGTATGGAGAAATCTAAGTATCCTAGGTCCATCAGTGAGTTTTCACCGAAACCCACTGATTCATCATAGAAAACTCCTATTGCAACATAATTTATAATCATTAGAAGTTTGGACACTAAAAATACCATCTCCTAGCTCAACTCTAACTATTGATATTGGATTTTTAGAAATCCAAATATCCTAGGTCTATCAGTGGGTTTTGGTGAAAACCCACTGATTGACCTAAAAATCTCCTATTGCAATATAATTTATAATCATTAGAAGTTTTGACACCAAAAATACCATCTCCTAGCTCAACTCTAACTAGAACTATTTATATTTTATTTAATTTATTTACATTTATCCAAGATGTGTTCAGGCCCTTCTTGGGCCTGGAGGGCCTGAACACATCTGTGTTTAGGCCCTCCTAGCGTGACTTCAGACCCTGCGTTTTAATATGAAATTACGTGTTTTGATAGGTCTTTTTATATAGTAATATAGTTTTAAAATAGAAAAAAAATTTGAGTCCACGTCGGGCCTGAAATCCCAACGTGGGCCTGAAATCTTTTGATTTCAGGCTCAGCGTAGGCCTGAAATCTTTTGATTTCAGGCCCACACTGTCTGAAATCAAAAGATTTCAGGTTTTTTAATATATTAATATATTTATTAAATATTATTTAATATACTAATTTATATTGATCAAATATAAAAAATTATTATTTTATATTTTTAAATCATGTTGGATTAGATATGTTTTAACTGAAATATTTTTTCGATTTTTACCTTACGTTTTTTAGTGCCGATTTTATAATATATTATTTTAAAATAAAAAGTCTGAAAAAGCATGTGCAGACATCTCGGAATTTGTTACTGAGAGAGAAAAAGAAAGACAATAGTTAGTGGGAGGGGTATAAGAGGAAATTCACTAAAATGAGTGCGCCCTTTGGTGAAAATGAAACAATGATACACATTTTGATAAATATCAATTTTTAGATATATCCTTTGGTAAAAAACCGAATTATTTTAGTCTTTATAAAAGAATGATTCTATACCATGCTTCTTTTACCTATTGAAGGAAAATCAATTTTAGTGGGATTTATGAGTGACTCAGTTAGTAGGCCATAGAGTTATATTGTCCAAACCATTTTAAATTCTTTTGATTATATATGGTTGTTATTCATTTATTTTCATTATCCTAACTTTTTGCAAGAGTACTCTTTTTTTTTTTTTTTTAAGTGGGTGACTATCATCTCCTTGCCTCATTGGATTCAAAGATGTAGATCAAGTTGCAGTTCAAGAACATCTGAGTGAGATGCTCCTTTTTTTCAAAGCATTAGGTTGATCCTCATCCATATCTTGTTGGACCACAACTTATTCTATATCTTTGACTCGGTCATTTCCATTCTCCTTAAAATGATTCATCCTCGAATCTTCATCACTTACATTAAAAGGAAAAAAAATCAAAAACATTGAATGTAGCATTCACATTGTACTCACCTCATCATGTCAAACTTATAGGCACTATCACTAATTCGAGTAATGACTTGACATGGTCTGACTCATCATGGAATACTAAACCAATCCCTAGATTTAAAGATCACTATAAAAAACTATTTTCGCTTAAGTAATATCGGTGAATATCCAAGGTTTGCATTAAAGCATACATATTCTTATGGTAAATTTGATAGTTCAAAGTCGCTACATTAAGCTTCCCACTAAGGGTGCGCTTGGTTCAAATGGAGGAATGAGAATGAGAATGGGATTGATTGAGGTGGGGAATAGGAATGGGTATGATTGATTACAAAGTGGTGTTTGGTTAGGACTGTGTAAACATTACCATTACCATTGATGGTGTTGGGTTTACCTATAAAGGAATCAATATTAATATCTCATCTCATTCATTACATATAATATTCTATTTAATTAAAAATATAAACTGTATTCTGCTAGCTGGCGCTTGGGGTTTTTCATTCCCTCCAAAATGGGGTGGAATGGATGAATACATCAAATAGCGTAATCAAAACACTGTTCCGTAATTATACCATTGAACCAAACGGTCGGATTGATTTCCTTTCCCTTTGCAGAGCTCAAATACCACGTACCAAGCGCCTCCTAAGTAAAATTTTGGTCTTCTTACGTTAGCACAACTCTAATATCCACTATATGAAATAAAAAACTCATACAAAATATTTAAAAGATAATATTTTTTTAAAAAATATTATCTTTTTTTAAGGGAAAATTTTCTTAAACTCCCCAAGCTCAAACTTAACTTTGCATGCAGTCCCTATTCAAAATTTTCTTTGCATGCAGTCTCTGATGAGATTGACAAGACAGTTCTGTGAGTATTATTTGAAGAAAGTTGAGTATAAAGTTAGAAATTTGAGTATGTAAGGTTGTATCCACCACATCAAGAAACTGTGTACTCAATTTTCACTCTTTTATACTCACTTTTTACTCTTTTATACTCATTTTTCACTGATGTATACTTAATTTTCACTCTTTTATACTCAATCCATCAGGGAGTAAATGTAAAGAATTAATCAAATGGGGAGTGAAAGTAAAGATCAAATGGAAATTGAGAAGTTTTTTGTAATTTACCAAATAAATAACGCTTTTAGTAAAAATCATTGTTTATATTTTTTTTTCATATTAAAGACAAAATTTTTTTAGATAATCTAACGTTCTCTATTAGTGGTTTTTTATTAAAAATAATATTTTTTGAAAAATATTGTCTATGAATATTTTTTTTTAATGTTTACGATAATAATTTTTAAAAAGCGTTCTCTATGTGTTTTTTTTAAAGCTTACGACAATGCTTTTTAAAAATTTAATATATGTATATTAAAACATATTAATAAATTCTTATATGTATAATATGCCGTGACTAGATTTGACCACGGGTCTGAATGGATGGTTTGACGATACAAAATGGTCAGTTCAACGGTTCCTAATAAGTCGACTGTTAATCTTAATCACTTAAGATAATTACAGTTCACGATTTAGAATCACCAATTCGATTAGATTGACGGTTCACTATGATTTTTACGGTTCAAATTTATTATATTATTTTTTAAAAAAAATATAATTTTATAAAATTATTTGTCAGACTCAATTATCGTGGGACTTATTAAAATAATTATATAGTAAAAAATATTAATTAGTTATAAATTCATGTAGAAATAATGATTATAAATTAATTAATAAATAATAAATATTTTTTTAATTAATAACATAATAAAAGGAATTAATTAGTAAATAAATAAATAATTAAAAAAATGATTAATGAGGTTTTTTTAATCTCAGGTGATCGATCCGGCTTCACGGAAATTTTCCATTGGTCGTCAGGATAAATTAGAAAGCGCTTACGATGGACGGTCCAAAAGTCCAACGTCCCAGGACTTCTAGATCCGGATCTGATTCGAACCCGGTTCGGGTCTAGCCGCGACCTACCTCCTCCGCGCCGCCCGTGACCTCTTCCTCCGCCACTCAGGCCCGGACCTTTAATAGGATTATTGAGGCAAGTGCCTCGGGCCCACAGATTTGAGGGGCACCAAATTATTTTTCTAAAAAATATACTATGTGTCACTTGTAAATTAATACATATACAATTTTTAAAGAAATTTCTCCTATTTTATAGGATAATTCTAAATTGGTGCTGCTGTCAAAATCTACTTAACAACATACTACGTGTCCGGTGTCCCAACCTTTTTTTCTTGCCTCACACGCCATTCCATGAAAAAAAAATTCAGAAAAAAACAAAAGGAAACAAAGTAAAGTAAAGCGATAAGATCCACCGTCCACGCTTTTAATTTTTTTAACCCTAGTGCTTGTTTCTCTTCTCTGCAGATCAGAGGCTACGACGACTCGACGAGCGACGGCGGTTCCTTTCTCTAGACTCTAATTGTCCTCTCTGCGGCGCTAGAAGGCTTGCAACTTGCAAGCCTCCTTCAACGTTTTGCTATTAATTCTACCTCTGTATCGTGGCACCTCGCGCGTCGCGCCTATTCACTTTCAAAGTTCTCTTCAGTCTTATTACTCTTGTAGTCTTGCTCTCAAGTCTCATCGACGCCTGCTGGCTGCCGACTGGCCTTCTTCTGCTCACGGCTTTTGTTTCCTCAGGTAAATTCAAGGACTCAATGAATACTCTGATGCATTGCTTGAGTCTTGAGAACTTCTCTTCCTTTAGTTAATTTTTTCAACTTCTCGCATGCCTCAGGAAGATAGGATCATAGGAATAATGTCTTCAAATCACCTAATGATGCAAAATTAGTTAAATACTCAAATGGCACACCAGCTTAAGTTTTTCCAATATCAAAAGCTTGAACAATTAATCTAAGTATCATTAGTGATAATGTGATATAGGTTTGTACAAACATCAACAGAACTATAGAAGATTTATATAACAAATGCCAAAATAATTGGGTTGAACATGGGTTAATGACGTGATATTGGAGAAGGAACAAATTCGAACTAGTAAGTCTTTTCTAAATTCTATTTGATTTCTTTGTAGTTGATTTAAGTATCAGTGATAATCATAGAAGTTAAATTTTGCAAAAGATAAATTAGTGGTGAGATTATGTAAAAGTTAAATTTCTCTGTAGTTCGTTTCCTTTGGATGATGCTTCACTTCTTTGAATCTACTATCACTTCTCTTTTCTTGTTTCCTCTTCTTTATTGGTTGAATGGGGGTGCTCCAAGAAGATGATTAACCCGCCATAGTGTTTGAGAATTAAGATTAGATAAAAATATGATTAGGATTTAGCATGATGGTATTTACATGTATTATGATTTGATAAATTTTTCATACATTTAAATGTTGGAACTATTTTAATCTATGAATTGTCGGTGCAGATTAACTTTTAGGCTTTTAGCAAACATGCCTCCTATAAGAAAACAATTGTCTGGAGCGGAAAAAAGGAAGAAAAAACAAAAGGAAGAAGCATTAATTCAAAGCCAAGCAGGAAGTCTTAATAAGTATTTCACTAACAATCAAAGAGCAGAGCAAACAGATGTAGAACAAGTGAATCAGGATGACACTGATAATAAGTTGAATGATCAGGAACATAGTGAATTTAATGAGCTTCATCATGAATACCCAAAACAATCTGAAAATGATAAAAGTGTAATCAATATGTCTGAGAATGACAGTGATGAAGATATAAATCAAGAGGTCTTGTTTCCTTTAAATGTTGATGACCCAGGAAATTGGGACAACATTCAAAATATTAGAGACTTTCTAGTTGAAAGAGGACCTAGAAAAGATGATGATATTTTGTTTCCTCTTGATAACACTGGAAGACACTTTAATCCATCACATTATATGAGACAATTACCAAATGGTGAAAAAAGTCACAGAAGATGGCTAGTGTATTCTATTTCTATGGACAAGATCTTCTGTTTCTGTTGCAAATTATTTAAGACTCAAAGAACCACAATGAGACATAATCATCTGGCTGACGAAGGATACAAAGATTGGAAGAATATCAGTCGATGTTTGAATCTTCATGAAACTAGTACAGATCATATTAATTGCATGACTAGTTGGATTGAATTAGAAAGAAGACTTCAAAAGAAAAAGACAATTGATGAAAATATGCAAGTAGCAATTAACAAGGAGAGAGAACATTGGAAACAAGTATTGAAGAGAATAATTGCAGTTGTGCAAAGAATTGCGAAAAATAACTTGGCACTTCGGGGAGATAATGAGAAACTTTATGTTGAGAATAATGGAATTTTTTTGCAACTCATTGAAATGATTGCTGAATTTGATCCAATAATGGAGGAACACCTTCGACGTGTTCAAGAAAGACAGATTCATTACACTTATCTTGGGCCCAAAATCCAAAATGAATTGATACAGATGTTGGCGGCTGAAGTACGAAGTTCAATTATTGCTAAAATTAAACATGCAAAGTATTTCACTGTCATACTTGATTGCACTCCAGATGCAAGTCATGAGGAGCAAATGTCCCTTGTAATTAGATGTGTGGATGATTCAGAAAATGAAATAGCGGTTGAGGAATTTTGGATTGGATTTTTGAAAGTTAATGAAACTTCAGGGCTTGGGCTTTTTACTGAGCTTAAAAATACTTTGAGCAATCTCGAACTTGACATTGATAATATAAGAGGTCAAGGATATGACAATGGATCCAATATGAAAGGAAAGCACAAGGGTGTACAAAGTAGATTACTTGAAATTAATCCTAGAGCTTTCTACACTCCATGTGGATGCCACAGTCTCAATCTCACATTATGTGATATGGTGAAATGTTGCCCTAAAGCAATGTCTTTTTTCGGTGTTATACAACGCATATATTCATTATTCTCTTCTTCTACCAAGCGGTGGCAAATCTTCAAAGATCATGTGCAAGGTCTTACGGTCAAGCCATTATCACAAACACGATGGGAAAGTCATGTTGAAAGCGTGAAGGCCATAAAAGATCAAACTTCGAAAATACGAGATGCTTTAATTGATTTGGCAAATATTTCTGATGACTCAAAAATAAAGAGTGAAGCTGAGGGTTTGGCATCATTTGAACTTGAGAATTTTGAATTCGTGTCTGGAATGGTAATTTGGTACAAGTTGTTATATGAGATTAACATTGTTAGTAAGTTTCTTCAAGCAGAAAATATGGATATTGATGTTGCTATTAGGCAATTAAAGGGACTTATTTCTTCTCTCCAAGAGTTTAGAGAATCTGGATTTGATCAAGCATTGAATGAAGCTGAACATATTGCAAGTGAAATGGGAATTGAACATGTTTTTCAAGAAAAACGTATCATTCAAAGAAAGAGACAATTTGATGAGATCAACAGTAAAGAGATAACCCAGTCTCCTAAAGAATCTTTTCGAGTTAATTACTTCCTATTTATAATTGATCAGGCTCTTTCTTCACTTCAAACTCGGTTTGAACAATTTCAAAAATATGAAGAAACGTTTGGATTTTTATTTAGTTTAGAGAGATTGAAGTCTATTGGTGATGATGATCTCTTGCACTCATGTGTCAGTCTTCGAGATTCTTTAACACATGATGGACACTCTGATATTGATGGAACAGATTTATATCTAGAACTAAAGTTGTTAAGACACTCACTACCAAGAGAATCAAAAAGAGCGATTGATGTGCTAAATTATTTGAAGAAAATAGATGGTTGTTATCCAAATGCTTATATTGCTTATCGAATTTTGCTGACTATACCAGTTACAGTTGCATCTGCTGAAAGGAATTTTTCCAAGTTGAAATTGATCAAAACTTATCTCCGATCAACTATGTCGCAAGAAAGACTAAATGGCTTGGCTATGCTATCTATTGAGAAAAAAGTCGTTGAGAAAGTTGATTATGCAAATTTAATCAATACTTTTGCTTCTAAAACTGCGAGGCGAGCAATATTCAAGTGACTATATACTGGTGTGGAACATGAGTTTTGTATTTTGTTTGAATCGTCTTGGATTTATTAGTATTTGTTTATGATATTATTTTGGATGATATATTTTGTCTATTTTTTACTTTTAGAATTTATGTCATAAATATTGTCATATTTATGTTGATTGAAAAATATATGATTATCAAGTTTTGAGGGCACCAATTTTGATATTCGCCTCAGGCCCCAAAATCACAGGTCCGGCACTGCCGCCACTCCTTCGCAACGCGACCTAGCTTCCCTCCGCGAAAACCCACCTACGCCAAACTCCACGAACCTCTCCACAGACCGCAAAACCTAAACTACCTCTCCGCGAACCTCTCCACAGAGCCCTGCCGAACCCCCTCTCTGCCGAATCATCTCCGGCTGAACATCGACGGCGCTGACCATCTCCATCGAACCCACCTTCGTTCCGTCTCTGTAGCGGTCTGACTTGGCTTCATCTTTCTCATGTTCGATGTTTTTCATTTTTTCATGCTGAATCTGTGAAGTGTGCTGATTTATGGGTTCCCTCTCTGAAGTGTGCTGAATAGGAGTGTCTGTAGCGGTCTGACTTGTCTTCCCTAGCTCTCTGAAGTCTGCTGATTTATGGGTTTAGTATTGCATTTCTGTTGATTTGATTTGTCATTGATTTTAGGATAGGTTGTTTTCCAGTGAGTGCATTGGTTCCTTTAGAAGACATTATATTGAAATTAGGACTCGAGAGCAGTGTAACTGTATCAGAACCTATTGTCCACTGGCTTGATCTTGAAATTAGGACTTTTTCCTAATGATGCTTAACCGATATTGTTAGAGGGCTTCCTCTGTATTTTACCAATAGATTGTAACTTTTCAAGCCTCTTTTATTGCATATTACCAAAGGTGTATTTGTGTTTTTTTTTTCAGGTCAAGCTTGGGTTTCTGCTATACACTCTGCTTTACTGATCCATGCCATTTTTTTATAATTTATATTATTAATCTTATTAATTTTTTTAAACACGTAAAATATGTAGGGTCTTAAGAAAAATTTATTTCTGAGTTACTACCTGCTTACTTCAGTATTGATCTTGCATGTTAATCTTTTTATTTTCAGCTTATTATTTTCCAAATAGAACAGAAGTTCAATGTCTCCATTGATGGCAAAAGGTTCTAAATCCTGAACTTATTAAGGCTCCATGGACTCAAGAGGTAATATCATCTTCTAATAGGTTGTGGCTTTAGATCAGAAAATGAGTACTTCATGACACTTTCTTTGCTCTTTCTTGTTATAGAAAAATGAGTATATAATTGGTCTTGTATCATCAAAATGGTCTACCATTGCAAAGAGTCTTCCTGGACGAATTTGGAAACAATGTAGGGAGAGGTAAATTTTTGAGAAGTTATATTTTTTAAAATGTCTTCCCAAGATTTTTATGATATGCTAGAAGTATTACGGTCTAAGACTAACTCATTCTTAATTAGTTTCTTCCATTTCCATTAATGGAAAATAATTATCTATTGGCTATGGGTTTACCAATATATTTAGGCATCATAAGATTGCATATCCAGCAACTTTAGAGTGTACATCAATAGTTGGTGCCAATATTTGCACCGTTTAACATCTAGCATAGATAATAGATTTAGAAGAGTTAATTTCTAATAGATGTTATATGGAAACCTTAGACTTAGTGGTATTTTAGACGGGATTAATAAATTGTTCAAAAATCCTCACCACCAATGTAGACATTCTCTTGAAAAATTTATGTAATTAAATCTTATGGAAATCAAAGCCACCTTATGATTTCAAAGTTGGTGTTTCACCTTTAAATAATTCCACTATGAATGGACTTATTAATTTATCCTTGGTTGCCATGCCAGTTAAAGCTGTATTATTGCTTTGGTACATGTTGTTTGTATAACAAACTCAAAGTGATCCTTGCTTTACGTACACTGTTTCTATCAGAAGAAGATGTCTTTGAACATGTTGCTTCAATACTTGTAAACATATCAACGATGGAGGTTGTGCAACACCAAATAATCGAACTTGATTTTGATGTTGGCAATGGTTCAAAGTTAAGATTGTTTATGATATAATATGTTACTCTAAATGTGCAGGAAAATTCTAGTTGACCTAGGAACTAAGTCATGATCTACAAGATTGAGCACTAAATCCTGACCGTAGTGGCTGGGCAACGAAGACCTGGTTTGGAGGACTGACACTAAGACCTGACCGAGGGTTGGGTAACGAAGATTTGACCGAGGGTTGGGTACGAAGTCTTGGTCTGGAGGACTGGGCAACGAAGTTCTGATATGGAGGATCGGGCAGAAGACTTGGCTGATCGAGGATGACAGACAGAAGTCGAGATGGGTTGAGAATCAGACATCACGGGTTTCGGAGTACAGATTGGAGGCTGAGCAAAAGTCCAACTAGGGGTTAGCAATAGATAAATTCTCTTGAGAGGAGTAGGTGAGGATGTGTTCCTTGAAGAGGAACAATAGGCGTTGGTCCGACCTAGGATTTTGGTCGAAACCTAAAAGTAAGAACCGGACAGCCCGAGCTATCTAATACATTTCATTTTATTATACATATATTTTGCTTGTGTTTTTCTAGCTCTATTTTGTAGAAATACAAAGCAAAGGAAAGCTGGAAGCCTAGGTTTAGGTGTCTGAGAGAGACTCAGGCGTCTGGGATGCACCCAGGTGCCCGGAGTCTAGGCGCCCGGGACCCAACGAACTCAGCCAACGGTTGGCTGAGTTGGCCCGTGGGGATTGGTCGAACCACATCACTATATAGGCGCCTGGGAGTAGATAGAGCTTGCGGATCAAGTTCGACGATTGACTGTCATGTCACCCGAATGGGGGCGCCCGTATGGCCATACAGGCGCCCGAGATACACTATAAAAGGGCCTTTGACTAGTGCACTCATCATCGAATTTACTACAATCCGAATTCAAAAATGCGAATGCGTGCTATTTAGGCAATCCATCAATTTGATTCTACAAATCCACTGAGACAGAAAGGGGTACAATGGTGATTATATTGTACTTCATATTTTCTTTTTCTCATTTGGCTTTTTGTTCTTATTGATCGTACTATGTTTTTTTTAATAAACTACAACTAGACACATGATCCATATGCATTCAAAAAATCTCTTAAATAAAATATTGGTGTTGTATATATCAAATGAACTTGGTCGTGATTGCAACACTTACAGTCAAGTTAGGGCAATTATGCGAAACCGGCGACCATGAAATAAGGAAAGAAAATCAAAACAACACACTTATAGAAAATACAAATACAAAAACAAAAATAACCATGCATAGGATCCTAGATTTTCTCTCGACACTTAGAATGTTTATGTTACTTTTATGTTTATGTAATAGAATTATGGTTAAGTCTGTAGGTCTATGAGTTATTTGGGTACTCATGTGCTGGTTTTAAGTAACTGACTTGTGTAAGTACCACTGGTAAGTTTTGATGAGGTTAACTAAATTTAGTTAGGTCCTGTGGTGTTTTGATCCCTATGTCTAAGTGTGCAGGAGTTTAGGAGCGCAGAAAGTCGAGCGGAAGACGCAATGGTCGAGAAGGATGACACGGAAAGTCAGCCGATGGGCTTGGTGCATCCGAGGGATGTGGAGGTTTGCGAAAGAGTATGCCGGTGGAGCGAAAATGACGCACGCAATGTCCGAGGGAGAAGAAGCCGGGCGGAAGCACATTCGAGGAGAAGGTCGGAGGAGGGTTCGGGCGAGCCTAACTTTGGAAGGCCCGAAATCACCCAAGAAGATCCGCTGGAGACTGGTCAGCAAGGAGCTCCTATGCTTTAGGGCGCCCGAAATCACTCGGACGCCACTATGTTTTAGGGCGCCCGGGTTCTCGGGCACCCCTATGCTTTAGGGCGCTCGAAAATGTGGGCGCCCCTATTCCCGGGCGCCCCAGTGTATATAGTTGCCCTAGAAGTGATTTCTATCCAAAGTTAGTCGTTTGCGAACGTTGTGAAGCGGATAACTCATATACCACGTGTCAGGCGCCTCCAAGCACTCGGGCATCGTTGTTGGGCCACGTCAGCATTCGGATAGAGTTGACCGGGACTATACATAGGCCCTCAATGCTCAGTTCCAAAATATCAACTGCATTGTACACTAATTCTTTTTAGTTTTCTCTGTCTTTCTGAGTTCTACAAGTGTGTAAGAGGCTTCTCCGCAAGGAGTTATTAAGGAGAATCAAGCTACATTTTGCCTTGAATTAACAACCATCTTGGTTGCAAACCTAAGTAATTGGTTGTGCCTCTTTTCTATTTTTGTTTAGTTTATTTTTATGTTATTATTATTATTATTGCGAACTAATCGTTATCTTTGTTGAGCAAGAACAAAAGATAGGTTTTTATTCGCAGGGCCAATTCACCGCCCTCTTGTCGACTACACGATCACCGACAAGTGGTATCAGAGCGAGGATGCTCTAGAAGGATTAACCGCCATCTGAAGCAACTTACAAAATGCTCGGACTGGTCATCTACTTGCTAAAGTTTGAGAGGGAGTTCGCTTGTTGGAAGCAAAAAATACAGGTATTCTTTAAAATCGATTTTGAATTACTTTTAATAATGAAAAATAGTTTTGTAGCTCGCAAAGACGCCGACGACAAAGATAAAGATGAAAGCCTGTGGACAAAGAAGGAGTAAGCGGATTTTGTGGCAAACGGGAAAGCAGAGTTCCATTTGCCGACCGTACTACCTGCGCAAGAAGTCAACTGAATCAGAAACTATTGATCGACAAAGGAACTTTGGGAAAAATTCCTGGAACTTCACGAAGGTGCCTCCGAAGCCAAACTAGCAAAAAGAGACATACTTCGGAATCAACTTAGCAATCTCTGATTGGAAGGAGTCGGTAGCCCAATTACATGTAAAACTTAAGGAGCTAATCACGGGACTCAACAACCTTGGAGAGTCGGTAAGTAATCGCGACGCACAAAGGTATGTATTAAACGCCTTCCCGAATCCCGAGGACCCCACACTAGATTTCCATAATACACTTATTACATCTCTAAGAATCTTGAGGTAAGTACCTTAGAGCAACTATTTTCGACTTTAGAACTTCACGAATCTTGATGCACAGGAAAGAGTAAAACGGACAACATTGCCCTAAGCATGAGGAAAATCCCACACGAGGAGGAATTTTCAGAAGATGAAGACACAACATACATGATAAGGAAATTGCCTAAGTATTTCAAAGCTAAATGGTTTAATAAAGTGCAGGGTAAGAAGCAAAGAAGATCCGTTGCTATAATTGTCAGGAAGAAGGGCATATTAAGGAAAACCACCCAAAGCTAACATCAAATAAACCCAACAAGTTGAAACATAAGAATCTGAAGGCTAAATGGGACGAATCATCATCAGATGAGTCTGATATCATGGAACACACCGGACTTACACTGATGGCTTCACACCAAGAAGAAGAAAACATCAATAAGGGGGAGCCATGTTAGAAATAGCAGCGACGAAAGGGGAGCTTCGAACTTCGAAAGAGATATAGTAAGTGAAGTATGTTTTCTACCTTTTGATAAACTCTATTTAGGTATAATGGCAATGATGAAGTCAATATGCAAATTAAAAAATAAAAATACAGACTTGAAAAAAACAACTAGCTTCTACATGCCCGCTTGAGGTGTATGATAAACTAATATTAGAAAATGAAAACTTAAAGACACAAATCAAGAAATTGGAAAGTACTTGTAGAAATTCAAATTATTGTCAAAATTCAAAATTTCAATATTCTGGAAAACTTAATTGGTATTTTAATTATCACAAGGGCCAAATTGTAATAATTCCTAGGACTTACATTCCATCTAGATTTTTGATTAATCATGTTAGTAAGAATTTATTTTGGGTCCCAAAATCTGTATTGAATTGTTAGATGTTATTTATTACTTATTTGTTAATTTTTTAATGCTTTATTTGTAATCTTGTTAAATTTTTTTTAGAAGATATAACTGTTGCAGAAAAATTAGTTTAATATTTTTTTGATGATAGAGCCTGTTGTGTACTATCTACAAATTTTTTTCTCGAAATTTTTAACAGTTAAACAAATTTATTATGATTTTTCATTAAAAATTATATTTTTTAATTTTTAAAAATATTGAAAAATTAATTTCATTAAATCTGATTTTCAGAATATTTGGATTATATTTTGAACGTTACGAAAAATTTTCAAATTTATTTGAAGTGGATATCAAATTTTAGAATTATCTATTTTAAAATTTATCAACTTGGATTTCAAAATTATTTTTTATAAAATTAAAAAATTTATTTCATCACTTTGATAATTTTTATAGAGTTAAGTCTACTAAAATTCTAACTTAAATAAAAATTTGAGTAATTTTTCGAGTAAAAATAAATTATTAGAAATTGTTTTTCGAAAATTGAACTTTAAATTTTAAAAATAAATTTCGACTAAATTATGATAAATTGGATTCTTTGGAAACTATCTATTATATTAGACATGTTCTCAAAACTTTTCGAAATTTGTATATACTTAAATAATTTTGTTTAAATTTTTTTAACATCATTCTTATTAGTATTAAAATTTACCCTTAACATATTTATCTTTTGATGTGGTCAAAGACAGGGAAATAAGACTAAGTTAAGGAGGAGGCTTAATATAAAATTCATTTTGTGCTTACATTTTCAAATAATTATTCTTGTTTTTTATGTGTTCTTTTATCATAACTTAACTTGAGTTGATGTAACGCCCCGCCTTCTAGTACACTAAGCTTTAAGGCGGATCGCTACGTAAATATATATATCTAACTGATTTCTGGTTGAGTAACTTAGGAGTTTCAACAACGATATGTAAAAGCATAAACATAAATGTGCCAAGTTTGTATCAACTTTTTATTGAAACCATTCATTATTCATATCTAAGGGCATTCTTAGCTACTACATGCCATTCTATATGGTGCATATATCTTAAAACAAGCATATCCTATGTATTTAGCATGTAATCAAAAGTATCAAGTTCTTATCTCTAAAGCTTAAGCATGGATCTAAATTACCATATTACAAGTAGTAACTCATATCATTCAACATTCGCTAAGCAAGTATTAACACAGGTAAATAAACTACTTTAATATACTAGGCACCACAAATAACGAGTCTAAACAGTTAATACATGGTTTTCATAATATATCGCGAAATAACTAAAGAAGCATAAACAAGAAAACTAAAGAAGCATACTAGGCACCACGAATACAAGTCTAATTAAGTTCATACATGGTTCACATAATATATTGCGGAATAACTAAAGAAGCATAAAAAAGACTATTTCTATGCTTTGCAAGTTCCGAAGACTTTTATTCCAACTCCACCATCACACACACTTTGCATCAAGCCCGCCGCCTCCGCTACTAGTGCTTTCCTTTACCTGTATCTGCAGTATAAGGAAATGCAAACTAATAAGCATAAAGCTTAGTAAGTACCATCTAGCCTCACAAAACTATGAAAACTCGAATTATGCTTTTGTAAAACATGCTATGCACATACATGCTCATATCCATAAGTAATCATGCTAGGCTCATGCTAAAATACATATCATAGAATGTCATGGCATATAACTGAGACATGACACATACTGAACTAAAACTGAAAAGCAAGCTATAGCATGACATACATATCTGAATTGAAACTGAACTAACTAACATAAAACTAATTATTAAATTCACCACATGCTAATATGAATTTCTGAAAACTAAATACATATAGTAGGTGAAAGTAATAATCAACTGCTGTGAGCCCGACAATGTACCAACTGTGCGCGCATCCCTAATAAACCCGAGGTAGCAAATCCCGAATCCAGTAGGGTTCTACTAGGTTATCTAAACCTAGGGGCAACTAGGAGCCCATCCCATACTAGGTTATCTAAACCTAGGGGCAACTTGGAGCCTATCCCTGGACCGAAGTCCGGTACAATGCCACTGAAAATAAAATAGTCCTTTATACTTTTCTTTCCTTTTCTAATTCTTGCTTTTACCAGGTTATCTAAACCTAGGGGCAACTAGGAGCCTATCCCGTTGGACCTTGGTCCCAATCATAAACTAGAGCAAGAATTTCTATTCTTTAATGCTTTCTATAGCATTAACTGAACTGAACATTTTAACAAACACCTAACGTGCGTGCTTGTTCATAATTTACGATTTCTAATCGTAGAACATACATATAAGGAGATAAAGCATACGGAAAATCGACCAAAACTACTTATACTGCAGGTGAGGGGTACTTACATCCTGCGCTAGGTTTTCCTTACGAATAAAATCTGAACTTCTCGAGGGAACGTCGAATTTCGACGTTCTTCTTACTCCTTGGCGTTCTCCTCGCGTCTACAAGAATTCTCGTAGAGAGTAGGGCCTCTTGAGACCTTCCCTTGGCTTCTCCTTTGTCTTGGGCGGCAAGAGAAGAGGAGAAGAGGAAGAAAACGCAAGAGAGGAAGAGGAGAGGAGGAGGGGGCGTCGGCGCACCCTTGGCTCACGAAACCTAAAAATCTCCTCCTTTAACTCTTTAATTCGTTATTTATATTAAGTTGTAAAATAACCCTAAGTTAAGTACAAATCTAGAATACTCGATTATTTCTTTCAAGGAAACTCCCATTGGCCTGGTGGTTCGTGGAGCCATGCTAAGGGTTTAATCTAGGTAGAGGTTGCGGGTTCAAAACTCACCTAATGCCACCAACTCATCTTCTTTATTTTTGGCACTTCTTTTTATGGAAAAATTCTATAAAAATATCTAAAAATTCCAGAAAAATCCTAGGATATTTCTAAAATTATTTGAGGAAATTTTTGGGCTTTACAGATGATGCACATCAAAAAGGGGGAGATTGTAAATACCGTTGGTAAGTTTTGATGTGGTCAACCAAGTCAAGTTAGGTCCTGTGGTGTTTTGATCCCTGTGTCTAAGTGCGCAGGAGCTTAGGAGCGCAGGAAATCGAGTGGAAGACGCTGCGGTCGAGAAGGATAGCACAGGAAGGGAGTCGACGAGCTTGGTGCATCCGAGGGACGTGGAGGTATGCAGAAGAGTACGCCGGTGGAGCGAGAAGGACGCGCGCAACATTCGAGAGACGAGAAGTTGGGCGGAAACACGTTCGAGGAGAAGGCCGGAGGAGGGTTCGGGTGAGCCCAACTCTGGAAGACTCGCTGGAGATTGGTCAGCAAGGAACTGACCAAAGTCACTCGGGCGTGCCTATGCTTTAGGGTGCCCGGGTTCTTGGGCGCCCCTATGCTTTAGGGTGCCCGGAAATGAGGGCGCCCCTATGGATTCGGGCGCCCCTATTCCCGGGTGCCCCAATGCATACAGGCGCCTCAGAAGTGATTTCTATCCAAAGTTAGCCGTTTGCGAACGTTGCGAAGCAGATAACCCATATGCCACGTGTCAGGCACCCCTGTTGGGCCACGTTAGTATTCGGATAGGGTTGACTGGGTCTATAAATAGACCCCCAATGGTTAGTTCCAAGATATCAACCGCATTGTACACAAATTCTTCATAGTTTTCTCTGTCTTTCTGAGTTCTACAAGTGTCTAAGAGGCTTCTCCGCCCCAAGGAGTTATTCAGGAGAATCGAGCTACATTTTGCCTTAGATTAGTAACCTTCCTTGTTGCGAACCAAGTAATTGGTTGTGTCTCTTTTCTATTTTTGTTTAGTTCATTTTTATGTTATCATTATTATTGTGAATTAATTATTATCTTTGTTGAGCAAGAATAAAAGATAGGTTTTTATTCGCAGGGGCCATTCATCCCCCTCTTACCGATCGCACAATCACCGACAACTTGATAAGTGAAAATTGTTATATGTTAAATACTCCATTTTAAAGTCATTTAAACTTGCACACCTTTAAACTATCTTTGTGCACTACTAGCTCATTTAAGTTGTCTTATTAACAAAATTATAAGACAGCATGATTAGATTAAAAAATTTATCCTTAGAAGTGTTCAAAATTCAGAGAGCAAACCTTGTAAATTTGTTCATTGAGTTTAATGTATTCATTGTGTGAGCTTGCTTATTGTCTTGCATTTAATATATAGATGTTACATCTATTGTTAGCTTATTGTCTTTGTTAAATCTGTTCATTGGGTTTAATGTATTGATTATGCGAGTTGCTTCATCTTAATTATAATATAATAATTTTCTTCTACAGATGAATGTGGAAAGAAATTGAAAATAAAGTTTTTTTTGGCCAAGAAGGATACTTATATTTTTCTAAAAAAAATGCAATATTACTAGAAAGATTTGCTCCAAGATGAGTTTTTGTTTTTGTAGACTTAACATAGATTCAAAATTTGTGGATGATGTGTTTATGTTTGAATTGTATGGCACATTTCAAGTTTGGTCAATTGTACTATACTATTTTAATTGATCATTTGTACTTTCGTAATATTTTAATTGATGTCATTATAAGGGTTTAATTAAGCAATTCATGATGTAAATATAATAGACAATGATTTTGTAAATATATTTATTTTTCTTTGCTAAAAGATATAATGCTTTTTTAGCGTTGCAAAAGGATCGTTTTTGCAAAAAAAAAAAGGACAACGTTGTTAAAGCATCGCAAAAGCGTTGTCTTTGTAAAAAATGACAATGTTAAGCGTCGTCTTTGAGCGAACTTTTAACAACAATGCTTTTAACAACACTTTTTCAGCCACATAAATAACACGTAAAAAATATTGTCTTTCTGGTTTTTTCTTGTAGTGATCTATTTGTTGGTGCAAGAAACATCATATAATTGAACCTAAATTTTGATGTTAATAAAGTTTCAAAGTTAAGATATGCTGTGATCTAGCATGTTGATCAAGTGTGCAAGTAGCTCAAAGGAAAGCCTTAGTAGATTAGCTGGACGGATACTAGGCAAAGGTTGAAAACTTGGCAAATCAAGGATATCATGAAGGAAAGCCTAGATGGGTCAGTAGATCGGACATCTAGCAAGTCAATGGGTCAACGAGGACCAGACATCGAAGGAGGATCGGATGTTAAGTAGAAAGTCCAAACAGGTTAGGAGGACCAAATATTTGACATCAAGTAAACTCTCCTAAGTTGAGTGAGTAAGGTGAGTTTCCTTTAAGGGAATAGTAGGCTTTGATCCGACATAGTGTTTCATTAGAAATCCAAAGTCGAGATTGGACTGTTGAATACTATCAAAGCTTATATGTTTATACTGTTGTGCTAATACTATGGTGCAGAGATCTATAATTGAAAGTTGCCCAGTATTAGTGAACTCTGATGTGGTGAACCATTAGTGCATGATTGTCGTCAAATAATAAAAATATCGATCTCACAAGGATTGTAGAATGAGTACTAATCAGATTCGCGAAGCAAATTATCTAGAAGATCGTAAGTTGTGAGAATTTGTAAGAACGGAGTTGGGTCAAGAGCATGCATAAGAAGATGAGATAGAAATCTGGATTTGCGGAAACGATTCTAGGATTTCGATTTCGCTATGATGATTGTTAACACCCTAAGGCTGCGTTTGGTAGGGGGTAATCCATCCTGTAATGTAATTAAGATTACATTACAAGTTGGATTCCTTTATTTGGAATAATTTTAAAATTGTAATGTAATGGAATCTCGATTACAAAAGTGGCTCAAGATTTGTAATCTCGATTACAAAACAAAAACGATGTAATCCGATTACATTACAGCTTGTAAAGACGTCGGCTGGGCGGCGACGGTCGCCGGTTGGCCGTCGGTCGACAGTCGCCGGTTGGCCGCCGGTCGACGGTCGGCCGTCGGCCGTCGATCGCCGGCTGGCCGCCGGACGTCGGCCGACCGGCGGCGGCGGCCGGACGTCGGCCGACCGACGGCGGTCGTCGGTAGCCGGCTGACCGGCGCGGTCATCGGTCGTCGGCCGATCGGCGGCGGTCGTCGGTCGCCGGCCGACCGGCGGCGGTCGTTGGCCGACCGACGGCAGTCGCCAACCATGATCGTCAATCGTCGTTGTCGATCATCAGCTGCCAATCTTTGATTACATTACAGGATGGATTACCCTTCACCAAACGCAGCTTATGGTTATCAAAGATTACTTACAACTCGTTACCAAACATAGTAATGTAATCTTGATTACATTACATTATATTACAAACTTAATTACATTACCGACTCGATTACATTACCCCTTACCAAACGCAGCCTAAGTACTATCTACTTTTCCTACCTCTATGTTTATTCGCATATAGGTGGTGATATAGACTTTTGGAATTACATCGGCGTGTCTACCCAAACTCGACGCCTACTTTCAAGACGACTTTATTAGAGTGATCACTTTCTCAGGGAGGCTCTTGTAACGATGTCATACGGTTCTCTAGGTGCCATCCACTACTGCATGACGCCGAATCATGACAAACTCATTAAGCTCTGTGATAGCCAATGGTGCCCTCATGAGGTTGAATATTTGTTGGAGGCCAGCTATCACACTCCATTACAGCAACCGATGGTGGCCTTTGCATGGAGGCAAGATGTCTGGGTGAGCTTTTGGTGCACATTACTTGGTTAAGTCATCAGGTTTATCATTCCAACACTTTCATATTGTCATTAGCTTCTCGTCGTCTATCTATTTTGCTTGTTTATCTTACTTTGCAAACTCTAATACATTTTTTTGTTTCATGCATTTTTTATGGTGATGGAGAATTAGAAAATAATCAAGCATAGTTAAGTGTTATGAGTAGCATTAAGTGAACCTCCATGTTCATACATGATAGTGATAGTTAGAGTAGGAACATCTACCTTCTGATGTTGTATCTTTCTTAGGTAATCAAGTAGATTGAAATCACCATGCTTACTGATTAATGTAGGAATTGAATTCATGAATGTCCTGATTTTTGGATGGTCCTAGTTACCTTTTACTTGTTTCAATGTATTGTCAACAGATGATTTGGGAGATGAGTTTCATTTTTTTGGGATTTATTTGCTTGCCCGAGACGTGCAAGAAGTGTGGCAGATTTAATAACTGACATTTTTACATGAGTTTTTAAACTTATATTATTGTTTTTAATTCATTTGTATGTTCTAAACTGTGTTTATTAAATGTTTCACTAGTGGATTTATTTGTTGGGAAATCGAAAGCAACTCTCTTATATTGGCAAGATTACACCTAATATGCGGAATTGGTTTTGTATGAGCTCAAGGTGAGCCACGGACTCAAGTTAGACCATACCAGCTGAGTGTAAACTAGGGTTAAGTGAAAAAGCCAATTTGGAACAATTTGGATCGTTCATCTCAGGTATGATGCAATCAGAATCATCCATCAAGATTTGAGTCATCCCATCCAAGGGAGAGGAGATCAGGACCGTTGATGAAGATATGAGCCTTTCAATCAAATCTGAGACGCTCTCAGCCCTTGGATCAGCTTTGGATCGTTGTCAACCATTAATCGAGATCTGCATGTTTTTGAAAGGGGAGCTACAGTGGATCTGCAGGGGAGATCACGCGCGCAGTGGGTAGAAATGGTATCGAGCTTCTTCTCCGATAATTTCTTCCTTCCACCGGAGCTGTGGATACGAGGAGATGAGAGAGACTTCCTTCTCTAATTGGTCTTTAGCCGCGGTGCTTTCTTCACAACATCCTCCATCTACCACACTTCACCGCCGACTTCAGTTTCTTTCCACTGTTGTTCACCAACACTGATCGCTGAAGTTCTGAAGGAGAAAATGAGGTTCTCTACCCTTACAGAGGTTCGGATTTCATCTCCCTTATACTCGATTCTTCATCGATGCCAACCCACTCAACCTACTGTTGGTCATCACCACCGAGTCCTGATTCTGATTTGATGAGCTTGGGGTTGCCCTAGCTTGGATTGTATGCTTATGATTCCTGATCTAGCATTACTTCCATGGTTGATTGTAGATTTAGCTTCTTTGAATCTGTCACATAATGAACTCGTTTGAATTCCCCTGTTAAAGCTTCTACCGAACTCATTCAAACCCCTGTTTACTTGGTTAATGCATTCTAGGTCACAACACTTGTTGATCTTGTTCGTTTTCGTAGAACAGTAGATTTACTAGGTTGGATTCCTTGTTTTCTCAATTCTAGGATTACATTGCATTCATATGATGTTTGTTTGAATCTCCATTAAGCAAATGTTTCTAGTTTCCTTATTTTTGTCATTAATCATTTCACAATTGAAACCCCCATAAAAACAGATAAAAGCCTAATCTAGGATTAGCCAACGCCGTTGTAGTCTTCGTGAGACAACCTGAGTCTTCCTCTCTACTGCATTAGTTCAGAGGGGATTTTAGGAATTATTTGGTACTGTGTTGCGATGATACGATTTTGTTTATCAGCGACGCAATAGGTTTGGGCAACTAGAATAGGTTTGGTCTACCATGAAAGCCAAGATATGAAATGATCCGAGGCAAGCAGTCAACGGATCAGATTTGACCAAGCTCTAGGAGAGTAGAGGTGTTCCAAACAATCGAAAGTTGCCAAGTTAGCAGATTTGAAGTTCGCGAGTATCAGATCGAGAGCTGAGTCAGTAAAGGTCTAGGCACCCAGAAGACTTCCAAGCGATTGAAAAAATGTCACGTTAGCAGGTGTTAGCAGGTCGAAGAAGTTCTATAAAAGGAGGGTAGAAGCTCGAGGATTAATCAATAAATCCAATCCGCTTTCCTTCTGTGATAAAAAATCCTCAAAGTTCTGCTTGTATGATCTAGGAAGCGCCAAAAAGAGTGCCACAACACTCATGGCTTTCGGACATGATCTATATTTTGTTTTTTATTTTCTTTATTATCGTATCATTGATATATTGATTATTTTTATTGTGCTTGTGTTTTTGATAAGTTTGTTAGAGGTTTCTCCTCAGCCGGAAGGTGTCCAGAAACAAGAAAGATTAGTGTTCTCATTGATCCTCCCCTACGATAGGCTTCTTTCCTTTAAAGTCTTTCATGGTTGAATTAACACAATTAATTTTTAATTATTTTTTAATCTAGGAATCCAAGCTTTCAGTCCGACTAATCCGGAAGATGGTTGGCCTTTCTCCTAATTCGCTCACCAAGTAAAGTTGAAAGCGTGAACAATTCCTAATGTTGCGGCCTAGTATCACTAATAGTTCGAGTACCGTGGGTGTATAATATGTCTTGTGAGAGACTTGAGCCCTCATTGCATGGTTGTTATTGTGGCCTAATAAACTTTTGTCTAGAACAATTTGATAAAACCAAGTTCAACACTGAAACTGAATCACAGATGGTCTTTTTTTTTGGAGAGATTTAACTCAAACAATGGACTTTTTCCTTCCCAGAACAAAAATGGCAGTTTCTATAGTTAATCTTCTTTCTGGAACTACAGATGGGCTAGCGATAGTACCTTCTCATCATTTTTCTGAAAAATGTTGTTCTTAAATTGGTGCAGCAGTTTTTAATCCTTTTCCATGTCAATTATAGCATTCGTTGGCAAAGTAAAAGGGCAAAAGTCAAAAAAAAGTGCACCTTTTTAATTGAATAGTAGAGTGTGCCAGATTAGTAGCTACTACATAGCTGTAGCAACTATGATTTTATAGTGGTTACAACTAAGTTGTCACATAATTATAGCAACTATGGTTTTTCATAGTTGCTACAATGTATATGTTGGATAAATTTTAAAATGTCATAACTTTTGACTCGAGTTGAACCATGGAATGCATAATATATCAAATCAAAGAACTCAAAATGAGCTTCGATTTAATATATTCTATGTCCCGTGGTTCAACTCAAATCAATAGTTATGACCTTTCAAAGTTATAACTTATAGTTGTAGCATCTACGGTTTCGTAGCTACTAGAACATGTATACTAGGTAAATTTTGAGAGACCATAACTTTTGACTTGAATTAAACCATATATCAAATCGAAATCTCCATACGATATTCGTTTGATATATTGTGTTTTGTGGTTCAACCTGAATCAAAAGTTATGACTTATTAAAGTTGAACTTTTAGTTGTAATAGTTACAGTTTCGTAACTGTTACAATGTGCAAATTTGATAAACTTTGAAAGGTCATAAACTTTGAGTTGGATCAAATCACAGGATACATAATATATCAAATCGAAGATCACTAAATGAACTTCAATTTGATATATTGTGCGTCTCGTGGTTTAACCCGAATTAAAAGTTATGACATTTTAAAGTTGAACTTATAATTATAGTAGTTACAATTTCATAGCTGTTATAATTGAGTTGTCACACTGTTGTAGCAACTACAATTTTATAGCTGCTACAATATATATACTGAGTAAATTCTGAGAGATCATAACTTTTGACTTAGGTTGAATCGCGAGTACACAATATATCAATCAAAGATCTCTGAATGAGCATTAATTTGATATAGTCTGCGCTTTGTTTTTCAACCAAAATAAAAAGTTATGTCATCTTAAACTTGTAGTTGTAGCAGCTACGGTTTCGTAGCTGTTACAATTGAGTTTCAACACAGGTGTAGTATCTACGATTTCGTAATTACTACAACATGTATGCTGGGTAAATTTTGAGATGTTATAATTTTTTACTCAGGTTGAACCACAGAACGTTCAATATATTAAATCGAGAACCTCTAAAGAATTTTTGATTTCATATATTGTATGTCCCGTGATTCAACTTGAATCAAAAGTTATGATCTCTTAAAATTAAACTTGTAGTTGTAGTAACTACTGTTTCGTAGTTGCGACAACTTGGTTGCTACATAGTTGTCGTAACTACGATTCATAGCTGCTACAATATGTATGCTAGGTAAATTTTGAGAGATTATAACTTTTGCCTCGGGTTGAACCACAAGACATATAATATATCGAATCGAAGATCTTTAAACGACCTTCGTTTGATATATTGTGTGTATCTAGCTCAACCTAAATCAAAAGTTATGACCTCTTAAAATTAAACTTATAGTTGTAGTAGTTATGATTTCGTAGCTGTTATAACTGAGTTGTCACACAGTTGTAGCAACTACTATCTCATAACTACTATTGTATGCTGGGTAAATTTTGAGAAATTATAACTTTAACTCGGGTTGAACCATTGGACATGAGTTTTAATTTGATATATTGTGTGTTTCGTGATCAAATCCGAATCAAAAGTTATGATATTTTAAAGTTGAATTTGTAGTTATAGCAGCTACGATTTTGTAGTTGCTACAACTGAGTTGTCACATAATTATAATAACTATAATTTTGTAGTTGTTACAATGTGTATGCTGAGTAAATTTTGAGAGACCATAATTTTTTACTCGAGTTGAACCACTAGACGCACAATATATAAATGAGTTTTGATTTAATATATTGTGCATCTAGTGGCTCAACCAAAATCAAAAGTTATGACATTTTAAAATTAAACTTATAATTAGAGCAACTACAATGTGATCCGATTTAGGTGAGAATATATGTGGGAGTATGCTTGTCAAAACCATGTAATGTGTTAGAGGGTATTTGTACCATTCTACTGGTTGTGGGGCATCCTTTTGTTAAGAAATTAAGTGGAGCGTTCCTTCGACGATTCGATAAAAAAGTGGCGTTCCAGTGACTTTTGCCGAAGTAAAAACCATCACTTGGTTACTCCGTGATAAAATTCACACAAGGTCTTTGACTGAGAGACATTGATGTGTTTTCTGCCACCATACCGGGGAATGCAGTCAGATAATTGCATCAGTCAACCTGCATATCAGAATATATGTGGTTCTTCATAACAGTTTGTCAAGCTTGGCTATGGAGAATAAGGAAGCAAAGAAATAATCAGATTTTCATAAGTGCAGATCGTGAAAGGAGAAAGGAGAGAAGACACATTAGAATTGCAAGTTTCTTAACAAGGCTAGGTGCAAGGAAAGATGAGGGTCATTTCACTTCCTAATGCTTGAGTTGCAAACTCGTTGGTCCTTAGTTTCAGGTGTCTCTCCCTTGAAAGTTTTGAACTGTTCCTTTCTATATCTATATTTGCTCATACACTTGGATGTCAGGAGTCTCTCCCTTGGATTAACAATGATAACACATCATGGAGCTCAAAAACTTCTCCATGCACACAAAAGAAACCATCACTGGAGTTAATAATAATTCAACTGCTCTCCTCTTAAAGAAACTAAACTTGACTTCTCCATCACCTACTACTCCGTTTTGTTCTGTGATTGGGGACATGACAAAGGTTCTCTTTGACCGCATGGATGATGTAAAGTCAAACCCTTTGACTTGGGAGTTGAAACATGGAACACGATTCGACCGGCTGCCATTAATTGGCCTTCCCATATGTTGCAACATGTTCGACGTGGTGGAGGCCAAGCAAGTCAAAGATGCTCCATCCATTAATTTCATATATTCGTATACGTACATATGCTTCGTCCACGAGGAACCTTTTAGGTCGCAGAAAAATATAAGAGAAACATAATCAACTTGGATTAGTCATTTGAACAGATTAAACTAGTTTGTTCAGTTCAGAATGAAAACGAATAATTAAACTAAACTATTGTTCGATCAAACAGTCAGTTTGTGGGTTGATTTTTATCTTACTCTAGATTTGTTGCATAATCTGAATTAATAGTTTCTTCAATTCTTCTCTATTCTTTGATTAGACAACTACATGTACTGTAGAGGTTGCCATGAGTAATTGCCACCAGTAGAAGATAGAGAAAAATAACATCAGATACACCATAAAAAGTGGAGAGGGGAAGGAATAGAGGAGCCATGGGAGGATTAGGATGAGCTCAAAGGGGGAAATTACGCCCACTCAGATCAGAGATATTATTTAATATAGTTGGAATTTTATCAGTTATCGAACTCACAAATAGTTATCAACTTATAATAAAAATAGTAATTTATCTTGTGTTGGAAGGTATGCTATTTTATTACTATCCACTTCGTATCATGCATGTTGACAAATAATTTCTTTAGTTCTTTTCTTCACTTCATAGTTGTTCTTTGGGTACGCATTGCTTTCGGGTCTTTGGATCTATCAAAGAGAGTATAAAAGCAATTGCAATAAAGAAGAAGAAAAAGAAGAGATGCCTTAAGAAGCCCTTATAAATCTCTTCGAGAAGAAGTCGTCCAATTTTAAAACGACTCTTGAAATTGTTGATTAAATTTATAATTAATATCATCATCACTCTATTTTTCGTTGTCTCCATAGTGAAAATTTAAATTGTATTATTAGAGAGTTGAGTTTTATCAAACCAACATGAATGGAGTATCCTGCGGGCTAATGAGAAAGTAGATTGGAAAAGAAGGTAAGAAGAGAAAAATATTGTCCTCCAAATTTTTTTTCAAAAAAAATTACTTAATAACCGAGGATTATCCCTCAGACAACTATACAAATGTTTATATAAATTTTAAACCTTAAGATAAAGAAAGAAAATAAATCTCAACATATTGACTTCAATTTCTAAATTGTAAAGAAAGATAATGAATCCTAACAAAAAGGAAAAAAGAATCACAATCTTAAAAATCCCTAAACGGAATTATAATTAAAAAAAATAAAAAGATAAAAATTATCAAAAATACTTAAAATATCAAAATATAAAAATTACCAAAAATAATTTAAAAAAACTTTGAATCATCCTGCATCAGTTATCCCGAGTTTAAAGAATTCGTCCTCAAATTTAGATTAGTTTAAGGTAATAGCTCATGAAGAAATCATCTTATATTAAATCCGTAAAATTTACTAGCAACTATTAGACTTTAAAAATCCTCATCGATCCCTTGATGAGCACGACATAGTGGACATTGTTCTGGTCCATCTTCGATTCCCTCAAACCCTTCTCCTATTCTCTCACAGCTGCAGCATAGTCCTTGACGACAATGAACTCCAGCACCTTCTTAACCTAAGCCATCCAATTGCCTAAAGTCTTCTTGACATTTCCGTGGTCGACTTATGCTAGTTCGTACATTTTGCAAAGGTTCACGACCAATGTTTCATTCCAAGCTGCAGTTGGAACCCTCTCCAAAGCCCCCTCTAGCACCTCGATTGAATCGGACAGGTCTCTCGAGTAAGAGCTTTATTGTTCAGTGCCACTACATTCGCATCGTTGAACTTCTTTATATCGAGCTTCACGTTTTGGTTGAGGGGGATGTCAGGGATTTCTTCCAAAGCTTCCGTATCATATCCCTGCACAGTGATTATCCATTATCTGTTTGAACAGGTTATTGTGGGATTCAGATCGGACAATCAGATATCGATATCAAGGAACCGAAACCCACGTGGAAGTTATTCCAATAGTACAGATCCGATGAAAGGGTTATTGAACGATCGGTGAATAGGATCAGGTGAACTGAATTCTATATGAGATACGATCCAAAGTAGAGATCCGAAATCGGCCGAAAGGGAGTTTGGGCCGTCGGAAGGATGGCGCATCAGCAACAACGATGAGAGAAGACCTCTTTGTGGATTAGATTGATCTGCCATGCCAATAGTTTTCGATCGACCGAATAAGATTTTGTGATCGATCAAATATATATGTCACATCAATACTTGATCAGAGTCTATAAAAGGAGGTGAGGAGCTCATGTTCAAGTTACCACAGCCACACTCGCAGAGATCTATTCTTAGTTTGTTTTAAACCTCCTTTGGTATTTTGAACTTATTGTCTCTATAAGATGCTTCTCCACCTCTAGTGGTGAAAGGTGATTCATTCACTTTTAACGTCTCTGTGGCTAGCGCGTGGAGAGGATGAGCACACTTGCTTCTCCACCTCTGACACTTTATCGAAGAGGCAAGAGATAGTGGACAATAATCTATGCATAGACTTTAATTTGGAAGTAACAATGTTAGAATTATGAATCAAGTAAATTTTCGTATCTCTTTTTTCATGTTTATTATTTATTTTAATTAATGTGTGTGTTTTGCTAAGCAATTAGGAAGGAAAAAAAAAACTTCATATTTTTTAATCTTCAAAATAAAAAATCATCAATTCTTCACACCGGACCTCAAGTTTACCTCACTTATAGATCTTGAGTCTCTTGGATACATCATGCCTTCCAAAGAGTATTATTGCACCAACAGTCTCATTTAATTTTTGTACATTTTAAAAATCACACAAAAGTATTTGATGTCATGATATGTAAATAAATTGTTAGTGGCATTGTTGTTTTGTTCATGCATTCTAATATTAAACTTAGTTTAATTCAGTATCCGATTGAATAGAACGTCAGATTAATTAGTTTAATACAGTCAAACACTAATTAAGGAAGTAGGCAGGTCAGACGAATGCACATATAAACTATTACTTTTGTTTGAAAATTCAACCGAATTAATTAGATAGAAAAATGGTTGAACACAGACCTTATTTAAAACCATTTTGTCGTGTGGCATGAGGTGAACATTAAGAAAACAAAATCAACCTAAAAAAGAACAGCGAGTTAATTACTGGGAAGTGCAAGAGTTGCTTCCCTTACTAAATAAATGCTTCCATCATTTAATACATCTAATAGATATTTAAGAGTTTGATAGAGATATGAAACGGATGCCATTTTGATCATGACTATTTAAAGCCTGCCCCTCTCCCTTTTCTTTCCCATTCACTTCTCTCCTTCAAAAGATAGCATTTTGAACAAGGAAAGGCAAGGCAACAAATTGAGCAAATGACAAGTCAATAAGAAGCCTGGAAGTTGGCCGTTCCTTTAGGAATTAGCTAGGTACTCTTCTTCTTGATTGAATTCTTCCCCTTTATTGACCTTCTACATTGTCTTCTGAATTCTTCCTCAGGTATTTAATTTTCAACATAGCTAGACGAGAATTTTGTGCTGGATGATGCTGCACTTATTGGAATCCAACGCTGCTGCTTCTGCGATGTGGAATGAGACAGTCTTCCCTGCTTCTTCTATCTCTCCTCCTCCTGGCCACAGCTTTGGTAACGGAGAAGCATGGCTGCAGAGTTCCAATAACGCCTCCATGGAACTTGAGAGACTGGTGTAAGTTGTTGCATGCATGCTGTCGGTGTAGTTACGTAGAAGATCGCTAGCTGACTCTCTTTAGAAATGACTGAATGCGTGCATGCTTTCGATGAACAGAAACCGTGGCAAGTTCTTCAATGGTCTCCAGGATGACTACGGCGAGTTCTCTTTAAATCGGCATGTTTTCTCGGCAACTCTCCAGTCGAACTCGGGGATTTTTCCTGGTATGAAACTACTCTCTTTCTCTCTTTCAATACAAAAACACAAATGAAATATTAATTAATTCTCTGGCCGGAGCAGGAAATTGTTATGGAGATGAAGTGCTGAAGGAAGCAGCCGGCAGCTTGGTGTGCAGTAGTATTACCATGCTAGTTTCCATTCTTTTTCTTTTTCTTAAAAAAAAAACAAAGAAAGAAAACAAATCGTAGTGACTTAATTGAGACTTGACTATCTATGATAAGCGACTTTTTTCCCCTTTTGTTTTTTTAAATTACTTTGTCAGGATATGGGAGAAGGAAGGCATCGTTTGACAATTAGAGATCCTTCGAACAAACATGAAGCAACATTCAGTACTACTACACATCAATCCAAGAGGTTGAAGACTTCGTATTCGAAGCAGCAAAAAACAACAATGATTCCAGGAATAATGCCTGTGAGGAGAAGCCAGAAGCTAGGGGATAAAATAACAGCTCTTCAGCAGCTCGTTTCTCCCTTTGGAAAGGTACAGAACAATACGATTAAACTAAATGTAAAATTTAAATTAATTAGCTAGCTTTGTAAGATGCATGAGTTATTAAAAAGTTTGGATCGATGCAGACGGATACAGCATCAGTACTTCATGAGGCTGCCCTTTCCATCAAGTTTCTGCATGACCAAATTCAAGTACGCATTCATTCAACTATACTGCAATTTAAGCTTTTAATTAATTTGAATGAGTATGATCGATATAACACAGATGCTGACTACTCCATACACTGGGAACGGATCGTCTCACAGCCATCACCAGGTACTTTCTCTGATCATAAACTGAAAACTTGAAAGTGTTGCCATTTTTTTTTAATGGGCAATTGTTTGCATGCAAATTTTAATTACAGGGCCATGGAGAAAGCAGCAGTAGCACTGGAGACTTGCGTAAAAGAGGCCTTTGTCTTGTTCCCATCTACACTATCCTTGGCTTAACTTTGATGGAGAAAGAACCTACTGATATATGATCACTATAATTAATTGACTCTCGATCGCCGACTGCTCATTTCACCACTATTGATTAGTTATCCGTAGCTGCTGGAGTGCTTAGTTATCGTGTTCTAGGTGAAGAACAGTTGCATATGAATTAACATCCACTAAAAGATGTTATTCTTACTTAGCCTAGCTAATGATATGGTAAATTTAAGTAATCATGTAGTTCATAAATATGGTAACTGAGATATTATATATATAGTATGTGAGCTATGTTGTTCTATGACCATTTCTTCTCCTTATTAATTTGTTGGTGCATGCAAGGGAGTACAGGTGGAATGGTTTTAGTTCAATCTGATCATTTTCAAGGTTGTGTTCTTATCTGTTAATTAATATTTTATAGATGCAATGATATCTTTTGTAAGTAGTAGCTAGCGCCGGCTAGTTGATGACATGTGATGTTTTATATATGCATGCGTGATCTTGGAGAAGCTGATTTCGACTCATTAATTAATTAGACTTCAAGTTGTTTGACTTGATCTTTGGACATGTTGATTGAGAATGCATAAGAAGTTTCTTTACCATCTCCATCTCCATCTCCTAAATAAGTAAATTGTTAGTTACCTTGGCAAATCCATGCTTCTATGCATACCACCTCAATTAATTTGATTTGTCATTGATGAAAAGAGAAAACAAAATGAAGTGAATGCTAAGATTGCAAAAAAATTACGTTAAAGAATTTTTTTTCTTTTTTTCTTTATTTCTATAATAATAGTGAGGAAATAAACATGTTAAGATATAGGCATTTATTTTTTTAAGTTAAAAAACAATGGTAAGAAATATATTTTCCTATACGGTGATATGATTAAGATAACAAACGTTTAGATCAGGGCCGTCTATGCCTAGGGCCTCAATTTTTATTGGGACCCATTATTTTTGATATATTAAACATATTTTTATTATATATTTTAAGAGAATGGAAAAGAATAATGTCTTGATAAAAAATTTACGTATCTTAATTTTTAATCAAAACTATAAATTTTATAAAAATCTTATTATGGTTCCAATGGATAGAGTCATAAGGGATTCGCTTTTTCATATTTTAAATTTAATTTTTATTATGTATGTTATTTTATAAGATCTAATGTATTCCTCTTCAATATCTTTCAACCCTAGCCTTCTCTCGTTACATTTTTTTTTGTTAGTGACGTTTTCTCTTCTGATTAGTAAAAACACGAATTAGAATTTTTTTATCCATGCAATGCAAAATAAAAAAATATTAGTATTTTTTCGAGTTCCCCCTCTTTCCTTGACTAGCTCTCCCACTTTGTACTTCTCTCGCTCATTGATATTGGGAAAGAGAAATTACATCTAACGTTGTCATGTTGATTTGGTTGGAACTACTATGCTCCTTGCTTAATTAAATTCAAATGTTGAGGGATTCATCCATATTGTGTTCAATCGAAATAGAGGATTTTATTATTTTTGAGCAATAGTGAGTTAGATATCTTTGTCATTTTGCTTCCTTGATAGACATTAAGTTTTACTTTTATTTATATGTATTTACAGAAATACATTTTTTTATTTTCTTTTTGTTTCTATTCTATCATTTACAACTATTTTGATTTAGGTGATAAAAAATATGATTTATTTTTACTTATGTTTTGGGCCTAAAATGACTTATTAAGGTTTTAATAAATGATAATGGCTGGTTTGATCTCGTTACGATCTTTATTTTCTAAGGATTATATTGAGTTTTATCATTTTGTATATGCATTATTTATTTATTTATTTATTTATTGTGATTTGCGGTGATGATGAGTTGAAGATGGAAACATGATTTTTTTTCTATTATTGTCCCATTTTATTTATTCATTTTTTAAGAGTTATTATTTTCATCTTTTATTTGAGTAATTAGATATATTTTTTTTATCTTTCTTAGTTTTTAAACAATTCTAAATATATTTATTTTAGACCAAGTCGGTTGTCAGTTACAAGTCCGAATGAAAAAGGATGTGTAAATTTTTTTTTAAACAATGTTAGATTTTTTTTTTTTGCCTAGGACCTTAAATAGGCTTGAGCCGGCCCTGGTTTAGATGTTATAACTTGCAATTACACGTAACAACTATAGTAAAAAAATTGAACATATTATATATATATACACACTAAGGACTTTATCACGTAAACATCATATAAATCTTAATTATTTTTCAATTTAAAATTTATTTTGTGTTTAATACTATAACTCAACTATTAAATCTTAAAAGTAAAATTTGAAATGACATAATCGCAGGATAAAAAAATTAAACAAAAAATCAAAAAAAATGAAAAATGTTGTTATCACGCATGCATATATATATATATATATATATATATATATATATATATATATATATATATATATTGACAATGATATAATATTGTCAACTTTTGGTCTAAATTCTCATGATTTTGCTTTAATTGGATCATAGCTCTCGTTCATACTTCTACCAGCGGTTAGTTCTGTCACGCCCCGAGACCCAAGGAGCCGCTGATCCAATATAAAATCGAACAGCATCTCCCCTGTCCGGCGGACAATTTACAAATACACACAACACACATAACCTGTATACAGTATATATAGCATAACCACGCAGTTTAAAGGGTCTCAGGCCTCCAATCCTCACATATATAACTACATAAATGACTATACGTCGTAAAATCAAAATCCGAACTCACCTGAGCTGCCGGGGGCCAGAACAAAACCAAAACAAAGCGAAGTCCAACATAGGACTCAAAAGTACAATACCATCGAATAAAACATGAATACATGTTCCAAAAACATAGCAACAGAAGCATAGGAAAAACACTACAGGGTCCATAAGCAAAACAACGTAAAATA
The DNA here is from genome assembly GCA_024364735.1 of Boesenbergia rotunda. NCBI lineage: Eukaryota > Viridiplantae > Streptophyta > Magnoliopsida > Zingiberales > Zingiberaceae > Boesenbergia > Boesenbergia rotunda. Next base: position 57,520 of record JAGFNQ010002038.1, on the reverse strand, counting down.
AAACCAGGCAGAGCTCCTCTGGAGCTGGGGACTGGCTACTAAGGATCTCTTGGCAGGCATCAACCTGAAATAAAATGTATGGCAACGGGGTGAGTCCATAACTCAGCGAATACCCAACAGATATGCATAGAAAGTTATACCAACAATAAGAGTTCAGCTAATACAGTCTCATATCAACAGTAGGGAAAGACTAGTACTGAACATACTGAGGTAGATACATACCTGAATCCATCTAACCTGTAAAGAGGGTAATAAGTACCAAGGGAATATCAATAGACATATAATCTCAGATAACAAGTCTCCAGAATATGCATGTCAAACAAGTGCAGAAATCAAGTGCAGCAAATAATGCACGATGCAAAATATGCACATGGTGCAATGCCATGGTCACCCCCTAACTCCAGTCAAGCCACCGAGACAGGCGATACTGTGTCGGCCGAGTGGATAGAGCCGTGACACTGTCCGCACTCTGCCATCACTGCTACTGAGTGACCGAGAGGACAGGATGCTGGTGGAGCTATCGCTCCGCCCCATGTATATATGGGGGAGATATCTCTCTCATCTTCTCTGGTCTATGGGTAGAGAAGGGATCCCTGCTTGCTACCACGCTCCGAAACCACTACCCCTGAGCGGATGAGCGAAGCAATACAGAGCAAATGCACACACCCAGCGGTATCCACTAACCCATGAGTGGTCGTGTGTGCATATCATGTGCCGGAAGACGATTAGGCTCAACCACAAGGGAGTCGCTGATCGCCGGCATGCAACAATGCAAGGATGGTGTATGATAGATACACATACCTCCCTCCCCAAGTCCTCAGTATACTAAGTCTTAGTCTGAAATCCTATAACAGGAAATACAGGTAACCTACAAGGTATACTGGCCGGAAACTACAGATCCCTCAAGGTCAAAGGCAGGAGATACATCACTATCTCTAAGCATACATATAGATATGACACTACCTGATACTGTATGGAACTAACAGCATAATAACTCAGGGATAAACAACAGGTATCCAGGACAGGCATAATAAACAGGGATAACCAACAAGTATCCAGAACAGGCATAATAAACAGGGATAGCGTATAATCTTACTGCTATCTATAACAGTCTATGCATAATCACATGACAATATCAAAAGAGATAAGTCAAAGGGTACCCGCTTCCAAGAGTATATAAATCCGTATCAAGCCGGGAGAACCACCCGTCCAATATAATCTACAACCGTAACGCAAATCAAGTCCCTGTATCAGGGACAGATTTAAATTAGCTATTAACAACAATAACAACTAGCTAAATAAATCCCTAATTCGTTTTAGGGTTAACCAAATCCATTTCTTTCTATTTAATTCCCTTTAATTAAATAGAAGGTTCACAATTACCCCAGGTAATTTAAGATTAGGTTATTAGATTTAATCATCAATTAACCCATTCCAGTTCAAATCCAATAAACATCATAAACCAACCAAACCTGTAATTGCCTTCAGCTCCGACCACAGCTCACGGCACAAGATTTTCAACCTAACAAATCTTGGTTGCAATTCTCTATATCCAAACAGATCAAATCCCCAGATTTCCAGAACCTTGAACCTGAGTCTGCCGTCAGCGTTGCTCCTCTGCCCAATTCCAGCGATCAACCACTGATCACACAACATCCAAATAAACAACCCACATTCAAACGAGAATCGCATCGAAGTCACACAACCACAGACAATCGAAATCCAACACTTGGATTAAAACTGTCAAGTATCAGTGCCCTAACCGAATCAATCTCAAGGAATGCTAAACAATCCATAGCAATACACCAAACTCACCTTCCTCTGCTCAATCTATAGATCCACCGGAGTAGGTTCAGCAATAAGGGCGATCACGAGTAGCTCTTGATCTGAGCTAGCTACTTCAAGTCCCGCTTCTCACGGCAGAATCCCCCAAAGTCAGCAATAGCCGAACCCAAGAGAGAAAATGGCTCTACCACAAGGTGATGGAACCTCAGCCCCAAGCTATCGCGCTGCCACCCTCTTGGCTGCAACAAAGACGCGAAGAAGGAAGAGAGCTAGGGCTTGCAGTGAGGTCACGGTGAAGGAAACGGAGGGGAAGAAGGGAATTGGGAGCTTTGCTTCTATCACGCGTCCGGTGAGGCTTAACTCCGGCTAGGGCATCCGATTTGGCTCGCGATGAGTAGGGAGAAGAAGAGAAGATGGAGGCACAATGGCGTGAGTGGTCGGCTGAAAGAAGATTAGGTCAAGGTATATAAGTTGGCATTTTGCAATTTAGTCCAGCAAACTTCCATCTAATTGCAAGACTGCCCCTAGGTCTTAATTTCCCACTCCTTAACCCCTTGTAACCATTTGTTTTAATTACAGTTTAGTCCCTAATTTAAGTCCAAGGCTTCGGAAACCCTGGAACTTTCCCGGTAACTCGCCGAAAATTTCCGGAACCTAGTCAAAAGTGTCGGATTTAACAAGTTCGGTGAATAGTGACCCAACTTTGATATTAATTGTTAGAACCAAAAAGATTTATATATCTCCACAATAGTATATTGTTCACTTTGGGTCTAAGTTTTCATGATTTTGCTCTTGGGCTCTATCCAAAAAGCTTAATACCAATAGAGACATCTTTCCCTTATAAGTCTATGATATTTTTACAATCATTGCAACCCGACATATATATAAAATCTTGAAATTGATTGATTCGGTCCCATAAAATAGGTGATCGGTCCGGCCCCACAAAATAGTTCCACCGACTATCAGGATAAATTCAAAAACACGCATAGCTCCTCGCCCAGCCGCAAACCATTTCTCATCCTATTAGAGGAAAATGCCTTGCTAGGAATCAAACCTTGGGCATTTGGTTAATCTGCCAAATATCTTATCACTACATCATTGTCAGAGGCCGTTAGATATATCTAAAAGAATGTTATCCTATTATCTTATAGTACTCACTTGTGAGTACCAAGTATTTTTTTATTTTTATAATTTAGAATTTAGAGTTTAGTGTTTAGGATTTAGGGTTTTGACCAAAATCCACTGATGGACCTCCCATATCTGGATTTCTGAAAACTCCATATGAATAGAGAGGTTAGAGGTAGGAGATGATGTTTTAGGTGTCCAAACGTCTATATATTAGATATCACCAATGCAATAGGAGTAGTTTAGAAATATCAGTGAGTTTTGACCAAAACCCACTGATGAACATACCGTATCTGGATTTCTGGAAACTCCATATGAATAGAGAGGGTAGAGGTAGGAGATGATGTTTAAGGTGTCCAAACATCTATATATTAGATATTGTTGGGAACGAGATGGCTATAGAGGGGGGGGGGTGAATATAGACAATCGCTTGCCCCTTGAAAACTAATCACGATTTCTGCAACTCAAATATCAGTAGCACAGCGGAAAGAATGGAAGAACAGAGTATGCAGAAAACAAATGATTGCAAAGCACACACAACTAGCAAGATCGCTAACAAGGAAGGTTTACAAGGTTCGGGGATAACTTGCCCCTACTCCTTGGCGTGCCCTTGAGGTGGGCGATCCCTTGATCGTCGGCAGATCAAGCCCCGGTGAACACCGGATATGAAGCAACCTCCTTCTCGGTGGAGAAACCTCTCCACAGTGTGTTTCAAACAATGATATATAATGAGCACAGTGAAACAACAATAAGAAAGATCTTACTCAAACACTTAGCAAGGATTAAACACAGCAAGCTCTCGAGCTCCACCCAGTGGCGATCTCACGCAGACCCCTGTCTGCTTTGTGTCTTCCCACTGTCGGACTCCCAGCTCCTTGTTTTCTCCTTCAAGCGCTCAAGTATGATGAATGCTTCTCAATAGCTTGCTTAGAATGGATGAAGAACTCAAGAACAGCAAGCTTCTCGCAGCAGAACGCAAGAACACACAGGTTTTCAAAAACTGAATCTCTTCTTGAACTCAACTCTCGCGTTCTTTTTGTTTCTCCGCCAAGCGACAGATGACACCATCTCTGTAGCTCCCAGCTACTCCTCTGCCAACGCCAGCCTCTACTGAGCTCTCTCTGGACTCACTGACCTCCTCAGTCGAGCTCCAGTCTTAGCTCCAGTCCGCAGCTCGCCGTTGCAACCTGAGATGGGAAAAGGGACAAACCTGCTCCAAGGAAAGCACTCTTTGACTTCTCCTTGAGTGTTTGAATCCTCCCCTGTCACCTGAAACTCAATCAGAGCATTAGAGCAGAAGATCACAAAGCATATCACATACATCAGCAAATCGGATACGATCAGACGCTCTGACGACGTCTGACAGTGAAGTTTGAATTAAAGTGATCGGTCACCGGACCGATCTAGGGTGTGTGGATCGATCACCAGATCGATCCACTGCTTTGCTGGGATTCCCAGCTCTCGCAGCAATACACGCCTGATCGGTCACCGGACCGATCAGGGTGAATCCTGATCGGTCACCAGACCGATCAGATTGGATCCTGATCGGTCACCCAGACCGATCAAAGCAGATGAACAGTAACTTTTTAATCAAACCCAAGGTTCCTGATCGGTCACCGGACCGATCCAAGGCTCTGATCAGCAAGGGAACTCACTCACTGTTTGCTCACTGATCGGTCACCAGACCGATCAGGAGCAAGATAGCAAGGAAGCAGCCTGCTCCCTGATCGGTCTCCGGATCGATCAGGAGCCACACAGTAGATTCCCAATCTCACTGTGCGCTCCCTGATCGGTCACCAGTCCGATCAGACATAGCTAGATCGGTCACCAGACCGATCCACTAAGGAGCAGCGTGCCAACAGTCCCTGATCGGTCACCAGACCGATCCAGTGACTCTACCCAGCCCTCCAAGCTAGGGATTCATCCACCTTAGCCCTCCAAGCTAAGGATTTTTCAATCTAACTCTCCAAGTTGGGAATTTGCACCTAACCCTCCAAGTTAGGACTTTTCACCTAGCCCTCCAAGCTAGGACTTTTCACCTAGCCCTCCAAGCTAGGACTTTTCACCCAACTCTTCCGAGTTAGAACATCATCCAACCTAGCCCTCCAAGCTAGGTACCTGACCCTCCAAGCCAGGACTTTTTCACCTAATTCTTCAGGATGGGAATTTGCACCTAACCCTCCAAGTTAGGACTTTTCACCTAGCCCTCCAAGCTAGGACTTTTCACCCAACCCTTCCGAATTAGGACTTTTCCAACACCTAGCCCTCCAAGCTAGGATTTTCTACACCTAACCTCCCAGGTTAGGATTTCCAACACCTAGCCCTCCAGGCTAGGATTTTCCACACCACCTAACCTCCCAGGTTAGGATTTTCGTATCATGCCTAATCCTCGATCAGGACTTAATCATAACCATCATAATCATCACACCTAACCTCCCAGGTTAGGACTTTCCATATCACGCCTAATCCTCGATCAGGACATAATCATAATAGTCATCCTCCTAAACTAAAATCGTTGTCAACACTAAAACAACAATCAGGGTCAGACTGCATCAACATATATCACCAATGAAATAGGAGTAGTTTAGAAATATCAGTGGGTTTTGACCAAAACCCACTGATGGACCTCCCATATTTGGATTTCTGAAAACTCCATATGAATAGAGAGGGTAGAGGTAGGAGATGAGTGGGTTTTAACCAAAACCCACTGATGGACATCACATCTATGTTCAGGCCCTCCTAGCGTGACTTCAGACCCTGCGTTTTAATATGAAATTAAGTGTTTTGATAGGTTTTTTTATATATTAATATATTTTTAAAATAAAAAAAAATTTGTGTCCACGTTGGGCCTGAATCAAAAAATTTCAGACCCAACGTGGGCCTGAAATAAAAATATTTCAGGCCCAACGTGGGCCTGAAATCAATAGATTTCAGGCCTACATTTTTTTTATTGATTTCAGCCACGTTTTTTTTCAAATTTTTTTATATATTAATATATTTATTAAATATTATTTAATATATTAATTTCTATTAATCAAATATAAAAATTATTTATTTATATTTTTAAATCGCTTTTTTTTATTTCAGCCCACGCTTTTTGTTTTCAAATTTTTTTATATATTAATATATTAATTAAATATTACTTAATATATTAATTTCTATTAATCAAATATAAAAATCATTTATTTATATTTTTAAATCACGTTGGATGAGATATTTTTTAACTGAAATATTTTTTGATTTTTACCTTACGTTTTTAGCGCCGATTTCATTATATATTATTTTAAAATAAAAGTCTGAAAAAGCATCTGCAGACGTCTCGAAATTTGTTACTGAGAAAGAGAAAGACAGTAGTTAGAAGGAGGGGTATAAGAGGAAGTTCACATAAAGGCTTGCGTCCTTTGGTAAAATAGAAATCATGGTACGTCCTTTGGTAATTTCCAATTCTTAGGTACGCCCTTTGGTAAATTGCCGAATATATAATGATAGAATCTCAATTTCTCTCAATAAATTAGTAAATAAATTTTTATTGATAAACAATTATCAACGGATAGATTATGCACAATAAGTACTTTTTAATTTATTTCTAACCGATAAAATTTTTTCATAAAATTAAATCCATCATCTCGATTAATTGATATAAATTAACGAAAAATTGGCTTAAAATCCCTCATAGCAGGTCAACATCTGCATTCAGTCCCCAGGTCAGAGAAAATGAGTTTCAACTCCCTGCCAAAACCTGATGCCCAACTGCAACTCCCTTGAAAATGTATATTTACCTAATTGCCCATGAATTTAATTAAAACTTATATGTAGGTAACTCAAAGTTTCCACCCGAACCACCAACTGCATTGCCTGCCCTAACTCACCTTTGTGTTCCCTCTCTAAAATCTGACGAACAAAGCCGACGTTGATGCATTGGAAGCCAAAATCGAAGAGGCGATCACACCTTTGCAGCTCATTTTTCCGGTCGAAGCCCCAACTGGTAGCGCCACGCCTTCTTACCGTAACTCAAAGAGGGAATCACAATTTTTCAGCTCATTTTTCCGCCCGCAACCCAAATTGGTAACGCCTCGCATTGTATCCCTAACTTAAAGAGGCGATCACACCTTTATCAGTGAGTCTGAGTTTGATCTTTTTTGATTGAATGATTCCATGAGATTTGCATTTTGTTTTTTTGATTATGTGTATTCAATGAGATTTGCGTTTAGTTGTTGGTTGATTGTGGGATTTTCGTGTGTTTTTGGTTGATTGTCGAGTTGATGGCCAATATTTGGTTGATGGAGAAAAAATTTTGTGTTATATTAATCTTCAGTTTATATGAATATTGATCTTCAGTTTATATTTGATTAAAATGTTATATTTTTATGGATTAGGTCGAAAAATAGAATCTGGTATTGGGCCTTACAACCTTGCATTTTTGGGTAGTTGTAAGTGCAAGAATGAGTTGTTTGTGATTTCAATTTTCAGTGGTTGTAGTTTGCTGGATATATTTGTGAGTCTTGGCAAAAAATGTGCGGAGATTACTCCTGAATTTATGATTTTGCAATACATAGCGCCACATCATAAGATGTACGTGACTTTGAATGACGATGATGATGTCCTGAATATGATACATCTTCATATGTGTTTGAAGCTCAGTATGATCGATTTGAGGGTAGAGACTAGAAATGCATACATTGACAACCTAAATTTGGAGAGGTAAGCATTTTATATTTTTGTTTTTATAATATGTTATGTTACTTCTAGCATAAGTGCATATGATATGATTTATTTGACACTACTAATCTTATTTAAATTCAATAGCTTTCATTATGTATGTATCGTATGTCCTTATTTTATACTTATTTGTGTATGGTTCATCTTAATAATTTTGTATCAAACTGGTAAGGGTTGAGGAGGAACAGACAAAATCTAGGAGTGATGAGGAGATTGAACACACCTTGTTGCCGAATACTATAGATGCTTGGATTAATTGCATTCATGGTTAAGGGCAAACATTCACGGATGCTGCTGATTTAGAAGATGTGTTAAAAACTATGATGTTGCTACAAGACGATCATTTTTATATAGAAAAAATGACAGCGAGAAGGTTATTGCTATTTGTAGTGAAAGGAGTTGTGGATGGAGAATTTATGCTTCAAAATATAAAGCAGATGGTATATTTGGGATCCGAAAATGTAACCTGCAGCATACATGTGGCGAGAATAATCTATGTACTAGAGGACATCCTAAAGCTGATGCAACTTGGATTGCTAATGTGGTGAAAGAAAAATTGAGAGAAGAGCCCTCTTATCGCCCTTGTACAATTCAAAAAGACTTGCAAAGAGATTATGGGGTAGAGTTAGACTATCGCAAAGTATGGAAAGGTAAGGAATTAGCGATGCATGATATTCATGGTACAGAGACGAGATGCTACGATAGGTTAAGATGGTATTGTCATGCTATTCGAGAAACAAATCCTGGCAGTATTACTGAGTGTGAGGTTGATCTTGTAACTAATAAATTTAAACGGCTATTCATTTGTTTTCATGCATGTGCAGTTGGTTTTGTTACTGGTTGTAGGCCGTTGCTTTTTTTGGATGGGACTCATATAAAGAATAAGTATAAAGGTAGTATCCTAGTTGCTGTGTTGAAGGATGCCAATGATGATCTTTTCACAATTGCTTATTCGGTAGTGGATGCAGAGAATGATGATAATTGGGAATGATTTTGTTATCTTTTGAGAAGTGTGCTACTTTCATATCAAAGTATTCCATTCAATAAGTTCACATTTTTCTCCGATAGACACCCTGGGATTATGAAGGCAATTGAGCAACTATTTGTGGGTAGTCATCATGCGTATTGTTTGAGGCATTTAGTGGATAATTTTGTGAAGCAGGTAATTAAAACCCTACTTTTGTTTTGAATTTGAATTTGAATTTAATTTTAATACATGTTTTGAATAAAAAAGGTTTTTTTGTCAATATAGGTAATGCGAAGTTATCCTAAACGTAACAAAAAATACTGGTCTTCGGTATTCAAGAATGCTGCATATGCTCCATCTTTGCAGGAGCATGAACAGCATATAAAAAATATCATAGACTCCATGCCACTTGCCATAGGATTTATTGTACATTCTCAGCCACAAAGTTGGGCAAATGCTTTATTTCTTGGTGATAGATGGGGTGTTATGAATAATAACATGGCCGAGTGTTGGAATAATTGGGTTAAACCAGCTCGTTATCTCCCTATTGTGGCTATGGTGGATCACATACGTATACAAATCATGGACATAATGCATCAGCGACGTGAATCAACATGACGATGGTTAAGGAATTAAGTCCTAAAAAGGAGAAGGTTATTGCTAGTGTTTATCTTGAATCCCGAAAGTTGAGAGTGCCATCGGTCATGTAATTGGAGGTTTGAGATAGTTGATGGGGAAAAATCCTTTGCTGTTGATTTAATTGATAAGAGTTGTTCGTGCAGAGCTTGGCAGATCATTAAGCTTCCATGCAAGCATGCTTGTGCTGCTATTGAGTCAAAGCCGTTGTCGTTGTATGAATTCTGTGATCAGTATTTCAAGGTTGAAATGTATCGTCAAGCATACAAAGTAATTATTAATCCAATCCCAACTGTTGACAATAATGAGTCAAATCTTGATGAAGGAAATGTAATCAATGCTCCAGATGTTCGCAGTCAGCCAGGTCATAGGAGGACTAAGAGAATACCATCACAAGTTGAAACACGTGCGTCAAAGTGTAGTCGTTGTCATAAGAAAGGCCACAACAAGCGAAGCTGCAAAGAAGCTATAAACTAGATGTTATGCTCAAAATTATGTATGTTTGATTTCTTTGTAAACACTTGGTTTTATTTTTACAATCATACTTTATAATTTGTATGGGTAGTCTGATACTTTTGATATACACTTCTGCAGGAAAAAGAGATTGCTAGAAGGGGAATCAAGCAGGGTGTTGCGTTCGAGAAAGCAGACATGTATCAGTGGAAGCATTGGTGATTTACGTATTGGTTCTGGGTTGAATGGTGGCTGCATTGGTGTTTTTAGGGGCAGGAAAAAATGGTGCAATATGTTTATGAACTTTGTATCATGTGTCAGATATTATTGTGCACTATGGTTGTGGTCGAAACTGATGGCTGTATGTATGGTATTTGTGACTTTGTATCATGTGTCAGTTATTAGTATGTTTATGAACTTTGTTAGGTACTTTGCAATATGTTGTATGTAATTTGGTTGAAATTGTGAGTTTGATGGACTAATTCTGTCAGAACTTGAGTAAAAATTTGTAATTGTTTTGTTTTGTACAAGAATTGTTCTGTCTGAAGTTGAGTGTAGTTGTATAGTATATACTATAGTTGTGGAGTGGATACTTATGGTTATAGTTTATGTGACTTTGTACCATGTGTCAGTTATGATTATGTTTATGAACTTGGTTAGGTAACTTTGCAATATCTTCATTTTCTTTGGTTGCATTTGTGAGTTTCATAGACAAAATCTGCCAGAAACATGAGTACAAATTTGGATAAATAAGGTATATGTTATGTTGATGGTTCTGTTTTGTACAAGAATTGGTTTGTCTGAAGTTGATGTTGTGGAGTGGAAACTTATGGTTGGTATTTATAATTTCTGACTTGTATCATGTGTTAGTGCCAAAATATCCCCAATAACAAGTGGCCAAATGTTCCCTAAAATGTGCTTATAGTTTCTGACTTTGTATCATGCCCACTAATAATACATTAACTTTCGTCCCAATGTACCTGTAAGTTCAAATAGCTCATTCGTGAAATATATAGTAGAAACTGAGTCAATTGGATATGTACCCTAATCAATATAACTTGCGTCCCAATTGATATACTTGAGTCTGACCAGTATACTCAATTTTTCTCAAACACATACTTGAATTTGAATATTTAGTACATAATTATCTAAACTATATACCTGATTCTAAGACATTGTACTTGAATTTTTGAGCCATTGAGAACTAAAGAGGGAGTCTCGAACCTGAATACTCAAATTCTGGTCAAGTATACT
>JAGFNQ010002038.1:0-39954 GCA_024364735.1 Boesenbergia rotunda | reverse complement strand
TATATTCTAATTTATTATTATTATTATTTTTTTACCATATTTTACAACTAATTAACATAAACACAAATAAAAATTTTAAATTGAAATTAAAGTGCTAATCAATAATTGCCATTTTTTTTGCAATACAAGACTACCAAATTTGTCACCTCAAAAAATATCTATGCACTAATCATAATCACAAATGTACCCAATGTATTTAGTTTAAGAACTAGCAAAAAATTAAGTCTCTTAAAGCAAAACATAACCAAACTTTCAAATTTTGCTGCATCTTCAATCTTCAACCATCACATCTTAAACAAAATCCAATATTCTTGTCACCTACAAAAAAAAATCATATATTAATTTGTGTAAATAAAATAAAATTAAAGAAGTATAAAATAAAAAAAAATGTATATAATCTAGATCTAGATTTTTTTTCACAAGCCAATTTAACTCTTTTGTATAGTAGAGGCGAGCTCATAATCTTATTATACTAGACATATATTCTATTCAATTTAATGAGCTTGCACACATCAGGATAAGTACGTTTAGATTCAAGAGAAAAAGATAAACATAGAAACTTGGAAAAAAAAGAAAGACAACACACATCAACAAAATTAAAAATCTAACCTCATGCACCTAGTAGAAGTTTTCTTCATTAACTGTTAATTGCAAATATAATTGATATTTATTTTATAAGACACTAACATAATGACATATATAATAATAGTAGTTAATTAAAAAATTACATATCATACCAGATGACAAGGCCAAGCTATCATTCCTCCAAGTGCATCCTCAAACCTTTGTAAAAGATCATATGACCTAATCAAACTCTCTTTCCGTTATAGGACAACTAGAACTTGTATTTCACACCAATTTGGTCCCAACGCCTGTCTTCCTACTTCAGTATTCAGATCGATGCTATGAACAACTCCTTTTGCCATAATTTTTGTCGAATCAAATAAACTTTTTATCAAGACAGAACATCCAGTCTACATGAAAATGCAAAAATAATGGAGATGTTAAAAATCAGCAACACACTAACTCAATATAATAATAAAGTAATAAAACTAGAAAAAGACTTTACCGTTGGAGATAAACGACTTGGATCAGAAAATAATGAACTACTAGATGATGTTGTGTGTTGTATATTGTTGTTATTTGAACCAAGGTTATGATTTGGTTGATTGCAAATCTTTGATTCTAACATTGCAATGTGTTGGCCTTGTTTTCTAATTTGTTCATCCATTTTTTCTAACTGTGTCTTTTGCTCCATCACTATTCGATTACATGTAATACGGCTTGGAACTTCTTCCCATAAATCAGATGGGCTAATACCATCACCAGGCATACGTACTCGGCCTGGTTTATCTGGTCCAATGATTTGAGCAAATATGTCATTTTGACCAACTTGATCATCTCATCTTCAGAAAGTTGATTTTCTAGTTCTTTCATTGCAGCCTTTACCAAAAAATGAAAAACCAAAATTTATACATAGTAATGATGAAAACAAAAATCATTTAAAGTAATATAGTAGAAGATTATAATACAACATACCAATTTTTCTGCCACAATGTTGCTTGAGGGACTTCCATTAGCATGAGTGAAGCAAGCATGAAATAATTCAACTCGTGATGGGGGTCGTGTTGGGACCGGGTGCATGTTGACATGGATGCGGGTTCGTAATTTTAAAATTAATTACGTACAGTGGAAGGTTTAGCATAAATAATTTCTCAAATTATTTAACCACACATCTAAGCATGCAATTTTATCTTGTGTAGACATGATCATATATTTAAAATTTTGCAGAAATGTAAACTAATTTACGTATTACTTTGCGTAACTCGAAGGAAGGAACGAGATCCAACCGTAAGCGTCCCTTGGAAGCTCCGCCTCTATTCGCGTCCACGCCGAGTATCTTCGGGATGACTTCGCAAAGCCACGAGTTTCGTGTTCTCGAGAACTACTAGATTTTCCGAGAACGCGACGAGAAAAACCAAGAGAGAAGTCGGAAGACTAACCACAAAAGGATGGCCGGCGGGTGCTCCTTCTTGGGGCTGGTTGGTGCACGACAAGAAGGGGAGAAGAGAAGGAGAGAAAGAGAGGGAGAGAGTCTATGCCTTCATCACTTCGATTATTTTTCAAGCCTTGCCTTGGGTCCTTTATATAGTGGCCTCTCAACCATCAAGCCTCTCAAATATGGAATAACTTATTCCATCATGCCAAGTTTGATTTTATATCATGGTTAAAATCATATTTTAATTCATGATAAAAATCAATCAAGTCTCTTCTCTCCTATGGAATAAATTTCCTTATCATGGTAAATGAATCCATGATTCATTTTAATTTCCATGAAAAATAAACCAAACCTTGGTTTATTATATAAAAATTTATATCATCCATAATTTTATAAAACAAACCACACTTGGTTTATTTTATAAATTGAACCAAAAACTTGGTTCTCTCCCTTTATTGTGGCCGACCAAGCAAAGAGGATGGATTCCCTCTTTGGCCGGCCCATCCAAGCCAAGCCCCAATGAATTAAACTTATTTAATTCATCTATTAAGTGTCACGCCCCGAGACCTAGGAGTTGTTGACCCAATAGAAAATCGGACAGCACCTCCCCTGTCCGACGGACAATTTACACAATACAAACATCCCACGCAATATATATTTGGCCTCAGGCCTCCAAAATAGATAAACACAACATAAAAGCACCAGACCACTAAGTAAATCATATCTGACTGCGGACCGGTCCGACTTACGACAAATCAACAAATACATAAGCCCCTTAGGGCACACTACAACACTCACAAGACATATACAAAGTCCTAAAAGAAATATGAAATAAATACATCGCCAAGTACAAAATCAAAACCCTGCCGTCGCGATGGGTAGGGACTGGCTGCTGGGCTCTTCTGGCGACTCTAAGTATTTCAGCCTGAAAATAAACATATATGGAAACGGTGTGAGTCCATAAACTCAGCGGATACCCAAACGGGTATGCATAGTAGGTTATACTAACAATAAGAGTACGCTAATACAGTCTCATATGAATAATAAATAAGGGTATACACTGAAGAGACCGAATAAAGGTACATACCAGAATCCATCTATCTTGCAGAGGGTGAAATAAATCCCTATAGAACAAGTATAACATATAATCCAAAGTAGTCAAATCTCCAATATATGCATGTCAATCAAGTGCAGAAACCAAATGCAGCAAACAATGCACGATGCAAAATATGCACATGGTACAATGACATGTGTCACCCCTGACGCCAGTCAGATTATCGTCCACCTGTCATAAATGGATGTCCGAAAGGGTAGAGCTATGACAACTGTACGCACCCTACTATCACTGCTCCTGAGTGACCGAGTGGACAAGATGCTAGGGGAGGTCACTCTCCTACCCCAAGCAATGGGGGAGTCTAGCTCTCCTCTTCTCGTGTCTCAGGACGAGAAGGGATCCCTGGCTGCTACCACGCACCGGAACCACCCTCCAAATAGTGACCGTGCGGAGCAATACAGGGCAAATGCACACACCCTATGGTAGCCACTACCCCTGAGTGGATGTGTGTGCATATCCTCATGTAATTGACGATGGGCTCAGACTACATATGAGCCGATGATAGTCAGCATGCAATAATGCAAGGATGGTGCATGATCCAAATACATATAACACTCACCAAGTCCTCTACTAACACATCAGTGTGTTAGGTATAGGTTTGAATCCTATTTCCTGGGATACAAGTAATCTACTAGGTATACTGAAAGAGTAACCAGTGATCTATCCATGTCAAAATGCAAGAGGGAACATATCACTACATCTATGCACATAGATATATACATGGCAACTATCAAGACTGTATGAATCTAAATGGGGGATAACCTCAAGAACAAGTAACATGTATCAAATACAGGTATACTAAGGCAGATATAGCATATAACTTGCTGTTATCTATAACAAACCATGCATAGCAATAAGACAATATTTAAAAGATAAGTCAAAGGGTACCCGCCTTCAGAGAGTAAAAGTAGTCCGTATCAAATAAGGACCTCCCATCCAAAAATCTGAAAGCAAGTCAGTGTCCTATAGCAAAGGCATAATGTTTAGCTACAATAATATATAAATTATAGCTAAACGAGTTATCTCAATTATTAGGATCGTCCTAATTATCCCGTTTCATTTAATTAATCTTAATTAAATGATTAGCCCTTAATTGCTTCAATCTTCCAAGATTAAATTCAGGTTAGATTTCCGAACCCTAAATTATCAAGTTTAGGTTATTAGATTTAAATCTCAAATTAATTCTAATCCATAACCTAACCAACAGCTCACCCAACACATTATGGTGACTCATGATCTCAATGATTTTAATTCTAGAACATCACCGTTCAAATTGGAAAACCAATGTCAACTCACGGTAAGGACTAATAAACTTAAGCCAGACCTCTTCCAAAGTCATAACATATTCAAACAAGGCTCACGGCGGTAGAAGCAACACCATAGAACTCAATCTCTAAAACTCATGATCTTCTGATCTACACAAACCCATCACAAAATTAAATCCCAATGGAGACATACAAATAAAAAAAAATACATATCAACGGGGAAACATTCTAGTATTAACACTACAACTAATCCCAACACCCAAATCTGAATCAAGCTTAACAGAACCCACGGCAAGAAACCAAATAGAAACACTATTAAGCTAATGCTTAAATTCCAATTCAAATCCATTCACCCCATACCCGGCAGAACCATCCAACCCTTCCTAGAACCAAAACTAAATAACTCCTTACATACACTAAATCCAAGCAGTAAACCACACAGATCTTACCTGAGGAAGCCATCCTAGAATTGACAGTTCTGCTCTAATGCCCTACAGCCAACTACCATGTGGAGTAAGGTGTCAGCAAAGCTAGCCTTGGTTATCAATGCGAGATCATCCCTGCCGGAGCAGCCAACAACTTCAAGATCTAGAAAAATTCGAAACCTAGTTTCCTTATCACTGTTCTATTCACTCTAGCAGAGAAACGTTTCGAATACAAACCCTAGAAAAATTCAAAGCTTACCTCATGTGTGATCGCATGCCCTCTTTTCTCCTCCCTTGTTCTGATCCAACACTCGGGCAATTAAGGAGCACGAATTGCTCAGCGATGGTCGGAGTTTGGTCAGCAGTACCGCTCGTGCTCGCGGCAGGAGCAGATTGGGAGGAAAGGGACGACGATTAACTTAGTGAGAAACGCTCCAAGATCTCGTGTAGAGAAGATGGTGAAGAAGAAGGACGACCTTCCTCAAGGAGAAGAAACTGCTGGCGTCGATCGGTTTTGGGCGGAGGAGCTCGATAAGATGAGAAGAGGGATGGTCGGCGTGGCTTAGGGCACGAGTTCGCAAAGGAGAGAAAGGAAGAAGATGGTTGCGTGCGTTGGCTGCGGGCGAAGGTAGAGGAGAAGGGGTCGGCTGCGTTAGGGCTCGTGAAGGGAGAGGGAGTGATTATAAATACATATAATTAATACTTTTCCTTTTATAACTATAACTATATATATATATATATTCCAAAAATTTAATTTTCGTAAAATAATTCAAAACCAACTCATCTGGCATCCAATTCTCTCTACTAATATTTCCGAAAATTCAGGGAAATTATTCCAAAATATTCCCTCTAATTGTATATATTCCTATATATATATATATATATATTTTCGTATTTTACATTCTCCCTCACTAATAAAAATTTGGTCCCCAAATTTCGTTATTCCTCATACGGCACACAATAACAGCTAAACATGTCTGTACTCATCATGAGTAATTACTCCTTCTGATACCCTAAGGTTACACCGTTACGGAATAACTGGAGATATCAATCCAGAGGTTATCATCCAATAACCAGATACAACCGGACAACCATTCAGTCATCACAACTGTCCAGGGCACTCAGTCCTAAGATCACTACTGCCAAGTCTATACTCTGATCCTCAAACGTAAAACCCATGAATATCACCCAAGAATCAATATTTTCCACATTTAGACAAATCCACAACAAACCAACTAATCGCCTTCATGGTTGATCCTGACCATGATTACAATAAACTGATTGACTTTAAGTCATCAGATCTAACCAAGTTACTAGTGTTGGAACCGGATGGCTAGAGAGGGGGGGTGAATATAGTCAATCACTCGGACTTAAATACTTTTAGAAATTCTGCACTCAAACTTATCAGTTGCACAGCGGAAGAAACAATCACAGAGTAAGCAGAAAATAGAAAACGAAGGCAGACTAACACAACTACCAAGATCGCTAACAAGGAGGGTTTATAAGGTTCGGGGATAACTTGCCCCTACTCCTTGGCGTGCCCTTAAGGTGGGCGATCCCTTGATCGTCGGCAGATCAAGCCCCGGTTAACACCGGATAGAAAGCAACCTCCTTCTCGATGGAGAAACCTCTCCACAGCGTTTCAATCACAGATATAGGTTTAAGCACAATGAAACACAAGAAAGATCTTACTTATCACTTAGCAAAGACAAGAACACAGCAAGCTTCCTCTTGAGCTCCACCCAGCGATGATCTCACGCAAGAACCCTTTCCCCGTGTCTTCTCGCTGTTGGACTCGAAGACTCTTGTTCTTTCCTCCAAGTGCTCAAGCAAGGGATGATTGCTTTAGGATTGCTGTAGCTTGCTCAAGATGATGGAACTTCAGAACACGCAAGCAAGTTGTGGAGAACACAAAGTCGCAGCAAGAACTCAATTCGCGAACTCTGCTTCAAAGAAGCTTTCTTCCGCCCTTTTGTTTCTCCACTCAGCATCAGGTGACACCATCTCCTGCAGCCTCCAGCTGCTTCCCTGCCAACGCCAGCTACCACTGAGCTCTCCCTGGACTTCTTGAGCCTCCCTCAGCCAAGCTCCAGTCAGCAGCTCCAGTCTGCAGCTCCAGCCGTTGCAACCTGAGATGGAAAACGGACAAACCTGCTCCAAGGAAAGGCCACCATTGACTCTCCTTGAGTGTTTGAATCCTTCCCTGTCACCTGCAGCTTAATCAGTGTGTTAGAGCAGCATATCACACAGCAAATCATATATCATATGTTAAGCGCAGAGAATCGGATACGTTCAGACGCGATCAGAGCGTCTGACAGTGCATTTTGAATTAAAATGATCGGTCACCGGACCGATCAGAGAGTCTCCTGATCGGTCACCAGATCGATCAGGCTGGGTCCAGACCGATCAGGCTCCGTCCTGATCGGTCCCCAATGCTCAATTAGAAATCGCGATTTCTTTGGGACTCTCCTGGATCGATCACCAGACCAATCCCAGGTTGTGGATCGATCACCAGACCGATCCACCCCTTTATCGGGCGATTTCTGATCTTCGCAGTCCAACCCTCCTGATCGGTCACCAGACCAATCAGGGAGGCTCCTGATCGGTCATGACCGATCAGGGAGGCTCCTGATCTGTCACAAGACCGATCAGGTCATGATCAGACAGATTAGGCTCCGTCCTGATCGATCATAGAGAGGAACCCGCAACGCTGGATCATTCTCCAGAATGATCTGCACAATGATCCTGATCGGTCACCAGACCGATCAGGAGCAGATCAGCAAGGGAACTCAACCTCACTGTTCGCTCCCTGATCGGTCACCAGACCGATCAGGAGCAAAGCAATGGGTGAAACGCATACTCCCTGATCGGTCACCAGACCGATCAATCATCGCTGGATCGGTCACCAGACCGATCCACGAAGGAGCACTGTGCCAACTCCCTGATCGGTCACCAGACCGATCCAGGGGCTCCAACCTAGCCCTCCAAGCTAAGAATTTTTCACCTAACCCTTCAAGTTGGGAATTTGCACCTAACCCTCCAAGTTAGGACTTTTCACCTAGCCCTCCAAGCTAGGACTTTTCACTCAACTCTTCCGGATTAGGACTTTTCCAAACCTAGCCCTCCAAGCTAGGACCTGACCCTCCAAGCCAGGACTTTTTCACCTAACTCTCCAAGTTGGGACTTTGCACCTAACCCTCCAAGTTAGGACTTTTCACCTAGCCCTCCAAGCTAGGACTTTTCACCCAACCCTTCCGAATTAGGATTTTTCAACACCTAGCCCTCCAAGCTAGGATTTTCCACACCTAACCCTCCTGGTTAGGATTTTCCAACACCTAGCCCTCCAGGCTAGGATTCTCCATACCATGCCTGATCCCCGATCAGGACTTAATCATAATCATCATAATCATCAACCTAAACTAAAATCGGTGTCAACACCAAAACAACAATCAGGGCCAGACTGCATCAACAATCTCCCCCTTTTTGTTGTTTGACAACCCGATTTTAAGTTTAGGGATTCTCAATCAATTTCTCAACTTTCAGAATCATAGGGGAATCAAGATCCTCCCCCTACAATATAATCATCCTAAACTTAACCAACCAACACTCTCCCCCTTTGTCGAACACGAAAAGGGTCTAGAGGGGCTGTTAAGTTTAACCATACTCCCCCTCAATCCTAGGGGTATCCCAAAGCCATAAAGATGTAATTGATTTTTTATTGAAATTTTGGAACACATATGACATCATGTGAAAAGATAGATCAAGATATAGCATTCACATGCAGCATATGAACATGACATCATAAGCATAATCATGGTAATGTAGAATGAGGCCTATAAACAGATAGTAAACATGGAAGCATACATAAGCCAACATCCTAAACATGATAAGGCAAATGCAAAATACCACATGATACATCATCTAGCAAAATCAAGTCATAGTCAAGTCATCAAAACCAAACAACAAAGCAGATGCATACAAGTGCATCGAAGTCAAAGCAAGAGTGGCACAAGGCCATAACAGACAAAAGTCATAGGACATACGACCCGAAAGTCACACAAACCAACCAATCAAAAATACAGATCACAAGGCAAGGCAAGGGACATCTACGCTCAACTGTCAGCGGGGGGGGGGGGGTCGTCATTGTATGATCAGATGCACGTGAGAGGGGGGGTGAATCACGTCGTTTTAAAAAAATTAGAGCGCTTTAAAAGCGTGCACAGCGGAAACGAAAGAAACGAAAAACGAACACACAAACACGAACGAGTTTTACTTCGTTCGGAGCCTTCGGCGACTCCTACTCGAAGGCCCAGGTCCCTCGGACCTTTCCGTTGGGCAATCCACTAGAACTCTCTACCGGTAAACCCCGATAGAGTAGGCGAGTACAAAAGAATGAAAGTGTGACAACCCCACACTTTCAAGTAATTAAATGCAATAAAATATATATTAAAAAATTAAGTTCTTCTTTTTACCGACGTCCGGAGTAGGTCGACTCTTTCGGGCAGCAGGACGTCGTCGGCTCGAAGTGAAGCGTTTCCGGAGCAAGGCGCGAGCCGTAGAAGAACTTTGGGGCGTTGGAGCAGTGTTGTTCGAAGCATGGGGTCGAGGCTCTTTATATAGGGCCTGGGGGCGCCCGGGACGTCGGGGCGCCCCCACGTGCCTCTTATCCGCAGGGCTCTCGGTCGCGTCTGATCCTCTGGATCCGCTTTGACCGGGGGCGCCCGGAGCGCTCGGGGCGCCTGGATTGACCGGGTCAAAGTTCTATCTCCTTGGCTTCGCGGTGTTTAGGTTCGAGGTGTGCGATGGGGGCGCCCGCAGCGCAGGGGCGCCCGGGAGTAGTAGCGGGGGCGCCCGGAAGCACAGGGGCGCCCGCAGCTTGTACTGTCGAGGCGCACTTTGTGATTGTGTGTTTGGTGTTCCTTGGGGCGCCCGGGACACTCCGGGCGCCCTGGTCAGCAGTTGTTGCCTCACTCCTTTGAGGCACTCTGAGCTGCAGACTCACGTTCCTTCGGTCCTGCATCCAGGGTTAGTCCAAAATACAATANGGGTGCATGTTGACATGGATGCGGGTTCGTAATTTTAAAATTAATTACGTGCAGCGGAAGGTTTAGCATAAATAATTTCTCAAATTATTTAACCACACATCTAAGCATGCAATTTTATCTTGTGTAGACATGATCATATATTTAAAATTTGCAGAAACGTAAACTAATTTACGTATTACCTCGCGTAACTCGAAGGAAGGGACGAGATCCAACCGTAAGCGTCCCTTGGAAGCTCCGCCTCTATTCGCGTCCACGCCGAGTATCTTCGGGATGACTTCGCAAAGCCACGAGTTTCGTGTTCTCGAGAACTACTAGATTCTCCGAGAACGCGACAAAAAAACCAAGAGAGAAGTCGAAGACTACCAAAAAGGATGGCCGGAATCAAAATTCGGCGAAGCAAAAGAAGAGGCTTGCGGCAAAAAGATCCTTGCGGCAAACTCTAATTCCGGCAGCACCTTCTTCCGGCCAAGAGATGGCCAGAGCTTCCTTCTCCGGCAGCAGGTGGTGGTCGGCAGGGAAAGGGCAGGGGCGGCCGGCTGGTGCTCCTTCTTGGGGCTGGTTGGCGCACGACAAGAAGGGGAGAAGAGAAGGAGAAAGAGAGGGAGAGAGCCTATGCC
This sequence comes from Boesenbergia rotunda, assembly GCA_024364735.1. Classification (NCBI taxonomy): domain Eukaryota; kingdom Viridiplantae; phylum Streptophyta; class Magnoliopsida; order Zingiberales; family Zingiberaceae; genus Boesenbergia; species Boesenbergia rotunda. The sequence continues at coordinate 29,489 of JAGFNQ010002038.1, read as the reverse complement.
TTCATCTCTTCAATAATTTTCCAAGCCTTGCCTTGGGTCCTTTATATAGTAGCCTCTCAACCCTCAAGCCTCTCAAATATGGAATAACTTATTCCATCATGCCAAGTTTGATTTTATATCATGGTTAAAATCATATTTTAATTCATGATAAAATCAATAAAGTCTCTTCTCTCCAATGGAATAAATTTCCTTATCATGGTAAAACAATCCATGATTGATTTTATAAAATAAACCAATCCATGGTTCATTTTAATTTCCTTGAAGAAATAAACCAAACGTTGGTTTATTATAAAACAAACCGCACTTGGTTTATTTTATAAATTGATCCAAAACTTTGGTTCTCTCCCTTTGTTGTGGCCGGCCAAGCAAAGAGGATGGATGCCCTCTTTGGCCGGCCCATCCAAGCCACGCCCCAATGAATTAAACTTATTTAATTATTAAGTCTTCAAAAGACTTAGCCATTTTACGCTTCCGATGCGTCTCTGAAAAATTCAAATTCGACTTATTGTTTGGCTCAACCAAACCTAATCTCTCTTGATTGGAAAATCCAATTTTTAACTCGTTTTAAATCCCTCGGATTACTCGTAGTGCGTGTGACTAAATAGGCTTTGATTTATGTTGGCCGTCTATAATTAATCAATTATAGAACGATCATGAGTGGCACCTAGTAGTACATCATGATCCCCAATTAATCGAAAGATCAACGGTTGACCTCAGAAACAATTCTGAAACCCTTCAGCAGCTATAATGAATCGTGCCCATTCCCTTCACCATCTTATACCCACTTGGTTCAGGACATGGTCTATGTGTGTCAGTCCCCACTAGGCTGACTATGTCACACCTAGCCCAAGTAACGTTTTCTCATCCTACGGATTCTAATTACTCTCATGTATTTAAGAGATTCATACTCTTGACATGTTATGCTCTGGCCAGAGGCTTCGAGTAACAATCCGACGATAGGCCTCGGGTATACATCTCCGCGCAAGGAGTGGTGAATCCTTTGTAGGCTGTTCAAACATCTTTGGGCACTTCGGCTTATACCCAATCATCTCGGATCCACACCTCCTTGGAGATGCTTGCTTAAGATGTCAAAGTATAAGTCTCCATGACGAAGATGACTTGAACACCGCAAGTCAAAGGAACATCGCACTTAAGCTGCAGTAAGAACTTCACTGACATATCTATATGTAGACTACCATATGAAGTTTTACAGCCAGTCACTCCAATGAACTAGTTCCCTTAACTAGCATTCATGTTTATCTCCGGACATCTCAATGTCACCAGCCAGTGAGAACCAGCTGATTAGAGAATAACCCATGCTAGTCTCAACAGAATTGATAGTGTCCGTATTTATCAATTCATCGACTAGGGACAATTTCAATACTTCACAATTGCACATGTAGAGATAATCACTAGTTGTGAATTCATCACAAATTCTCTCATGCTGTGAATTGTATTGCGGACATTCAGTAAATGAGTTTAAGATCTCAATCAAATACACAAACATGTATACTCAAATAGTGAATATTCATTTATTAAAATAAATGATTACAATCATAAGGCGATTGCCTTAGGACACTTCTCTCATATCCCTATCAAACTCCCACTTGGCCTAATGCCAATCGCTATGGTACCCAATACCACAGGCTCTAACATGACCCTCAAACTTGCTTTGAGGCAAGGCCTTAGTTAAAGGATCTGCTAAATTCCTTTCAGTGGGAATTTTCTCAATTTGTATATCATTCCTACTTATAATCTCTCTGATCAGATGATAGCGGCGAAACACATGTTTGGATCGCTGATGAGACCTTGGTTCCTTCGCTTGTGCAATAGCTCCATTGTTGTCGCAGTAAACCGGTATTGCTTCATCAATGGTTGGAACCACACCAAGTTCTGAGACAAACTTCTTGATCCAGACTGCTTCCTTTGCTGCTTCCGAAGCTGCAATATATTCCGCTTCCGTGGTAGAATCTGCTACGGTGTCTTGCTTGGAACTCTTCCAACTTATTGTGCCTCCATTCAAAATAAATACGTATCCGGACTGAGATTTGGAGTCATCCTTATCTGTTTGGAAACTGGCATCTGTATACCCACGTATTACCATATCACCTTCTCCATATATTAGGAACACATCCTTAGTGCATCTTAAGTACTTGAGGATTGACTTGACAGCCGCCAAATGATCTATTCCTGGATCAGACTGGTATCTTCTTGTGACGCTCAAAGCATACGATACATCGGGCCGAGTACATAACATAGCATACATGATAGATCCTATCGCGGATGTATAAGGAATCTTATTCATGCAAATCCTCTCGTTTTCTGTGCGCGGACACATAGACTTCGAAAGGTTGATCCCATGCCTGATGGGAAGGTAACCTTTCTTGGATTCCGACATGCTAAACCTTTCTAGCACTCGGTCTATATATGTAGACTACGAAAGACCAAGCAATCTTTTTGATCTATCTCTATAGATTCTAATCCCAAGGATATAGATTGCTTCTCCCAAGTCTTTCATGGAGAAAGTTTTGGACAACCAAATTTTAACTGACTGTAAGACTGATATATCGTTTCCTATAAGTAATATGTCATCGACATATAACACTAGGTATACGACTGCACTCCCACTAACCTTCTTGTACACACAAGGTTCGTCAGGATTTTGTGAGAAATCAAACTCTTTGATTGTCTCATCAAAACGGATGTTCCAGCTCCTGGATGCTTGCTTTAGTCCATATATGGATCGTCGAAGCTTGCATACTTTGGTTTTATTAACCGATGTGAAACCTTCAGGTTGTATCATGTATATATCCTCAAGCAGGTTTCCATTAAGGAAAGCTGTTTTCACATCCATTTGCCATATCTCATAATCATAATGAGTTGCTATGGCCAGGAGCATCCGAATGGATTTAAGCATAGCTACTGACGAATAGGTTTTGTCATAATCAATTCCTTGTTTCTGACAATATCCTTTTGCCACTAATCTAGCCTTAAAGGCAATAACATTACCTTCTATGTCGGTTTTCTTCTTGAAAACCCACTTGCACCCTATGGGCTTAATCCCTTCAGGTGGGTTAACCAAGTCCCATACTTAATTTTTGTACATGGAATCCATTTCCGACTTCATGGCTTCAAGCCATTTATCCCTTTCTGAATTTTTCAGAATATCTTCATAACTGATAGGTTCTTCATTGTTAATGAGTAACACGTCGTTCAATTCACTTATGAGAAATCCGTATCTCTCTGGAATATTGCGTGTCCTATCAGACCTACGAAGAAGTGGTGTTGTTTTAGGTTCAACTGATAGCTCATCATTATGAGTTATTGGTTGTGGGTCTAGACTAGGTGTCTCTGTAATGTCTATTGGAGTTTCTTGAACTTCTTCAAGTTCAATGCTACTCCCACTGTTTTCTTGTAAAAGAAATTCTTTTTCTAGAAATACAGCATGCCTTGAAACAAACACCTTTTGTTCTAAGGGATGATAGAATTGGTAACCTTTCTTTTCCTTATGGTATCAAATAAATAGACATTTATCAGACTTAGCATCCAATTTGTCTGATATAGCCCGCTTTATATAAGCAGGACAACTCCATATCTTTAGGTGAGATAAATGAGGTTTCTTACTATTCCACGTCTCATATGGAGTAGTAGAGACTACCTTGGTCGGGACTCTGTTTAGTAAGTAAACAACTGTCTTAAGCGCATAGCCCCAAAAGGATTTTGGAAGAGTTGCATGATTCATCATAGATCTAACCATGTCCATCAAGGTTCGATTACGCCTCTCAGATACACCATTATGCTGTGGTGTATATGGCGGAGTCCATTGAGACAATATCCCATTGTCCCTAACATAATCTTGAAACTCTTGACTTAAGTATTCACCACCCCGATCGGATCGAAGTATCTTAATACATTTGCCAAGCTATTTCTCTACTTCACTTCTGAACCTTTTGAATTTCTCAAAAGCTTCAGATTTGTGTTTCATTAAGAACACATACCCGAATCGTGAGTGATCATCGATAAAGGTAATGAAGTAGCTATAACCTCCTTGTGCAAGAGTTGGCATTGGTCCACATACATCAGTATGTATTAGACCAAGCAATTCTCCCACTGGTTTATCTTTTTCGGAAAAGGGTAATTTGGTCATCTTGCCTTTTAAGCATGATTCGCATGTATCAAATGAACCGGGTTCAAATGATTCCAGAATTCCACATCGGTGTAATTTGGTCATGCGTTTCTTACTTACATGGCCAAGACGACAATGCCATGTATAGGAGTCTATTTGATTATCTATTCAAGCATGTTTGTTGCTAACTTCGATATTGAAAACGTCACCGGATAAATCTAACGTGTAGATGCCATTGCATAAAGTTCCGGTCCCATAAAGAACACCATTTAAAGTTATGTAACAGCAATTGTTACTAAAAATTAAATGATAACCCTTTTCATTCAAGCATGAAATAGATACAATGTTCTTTATTAATGAAGGAACAAAATAACAATTATCCAATTCTAAGACAAGTCCAGTAGGGAGCTTTAGCAAATATGTTCCAATGGCAACAGCAGCAATCATTGCTCCATTTCCAACTCGCAAATTCGCTTCTCCCTTGATGAGTCTTCTTCTATTCCTTAGCCCCTGTATGCCATTACATATATGTGAGCTACACCCAGTATCAAGTACCCAGGTGTACGAGGAAATAGAGTGACATTCAATAACGAAGATACCTGAAGAGGATGGGGCATCGGATGCCTTCTTCTTCAAGGACTCAAGATAAACCTTGCAGTTTCTTCGCCAGTGGCCCTCCTTGCCGCAGTGATGGCAAGTGTCTTTTGGTGCCTTTTCAATCTTTTTGGTTTTTTTCTTCCTTCCCTTATTTTGTTCTTTGGGCTTCCTCTTAGAGCCTTTCTTTGAGGAACCAACTAACAGTACCATCTTCTGATCCTGCTTTACAGAAGGCTCTACAGTCTTCAGAAGGTTAAGCAACTCAGGAATGGTAGTCTCCAGTTTGTTCATCCGATAGTTCATCACAAATTGTGAGAAACTCTTGGGCAAACAATGCAAAATTAAGTCAATACTTAGTTCGTGATCCATTGCAAATCCGAGTGTGCCTAGTCGCTCAATGTACCCCAACATCTTCAACACAAACTGTGAGACAGAAGTGCCTTCCTGCATCTTAGAGGTGAAGAGGAGTTTGGAGACCTCAAACCTTTCGGATCTCGCCTGCTCATCAAACAGCTCATGAAGATGGAAGGCTATAGTATGAGCATCCATATGCTCATGCTGCTTTTGTAGCTCAGGTACCATAGCGGCCAGCATGATGCAACTCGCAAGTTCAAAATCGGCCACATGTTTCTGATAAGCCACTAACTGGTCTGGAGTTGCATCTTCAGGAGGATGGTTGGGAAGTTGTTCTTCAAGGACATAAGCAAGCTTTTCTGCCTTGAGGACTATCCTCAGGTTTCGAAGCCAGTCCATGAAGTTTGGCCCAGTCAGCTTATTGATGTACAAAATAGAATGCAAATTCAGAGAAGACATGATCAGGTGATTATCTAGAAATACAAATTGAGCTTATGTGATAAGAATGATAAAGAATGCATCAATATACATTAATTAAATCCTATTTATTTTTCAAATTGAATAACCCTTTTTATCAATTCGGGAGATCGTAGGAACATCTCCAAATAGGTTGATATCCAACCATAGATAAGAACAACCATGGCTAGAGTCCATCAAGTTATTCTTAGCTATGAAGGTAGGTAATTATACCGATTACATATTATACATATGTAACTATCACATTATGCTATCAACTAATTGAATGCTTGCATAAATCATTGGGTTGTTAACTCATTAACAAGTATGCAACAATATACATAGCACCCAACTGCACCTCTCTTTACATCGACCTTGGTTGTGGCACAACAAATCGATGCTCCAAGCTTAAGGCTGACCCATTAATCAAGAAATAGTTTTAACATGGTTGGAGCTCATTCAACCGTTTAGTCAGGCTTGGATGTGTCCAACAACCAAAACTAGGGATTGACCTCTGACTCCAACTATATTAATCATAAACTAATTCCATGGTTTGAACATGTTGAGGTTCAAGCCGGGCATGGATGTGTCCATCAACCCAAACGAGAAACAAAACTCCGATTCTAACCATATTAATGGAAGGTGTTGGCCTTAATATTTTGTAAGGGGTTTTTGGTCTAACGATTTCCTTAATAAAGTATGTATGTGACTTAATTTATTAAGTCTCATTAATTGAATTAGGAACCGGATTTCCTAATTTTAATTTCATACTTTATTCAAGGAATTGTTTTTGGGAAACAATTTCCTAAATTATCATAATCAATTTCGGAATTAATATGTTTAAGACTTTGATTTCTCTAAATCAAATCTTATTAAATTAAGAGACAGATTTCTTAATTAAATCACATATTATTTTCATGAAAATCATATTTACGGAAATATACTCTATAGGAAATAATTTTCCTAATTAATTTTGGAGACAATAATATGTAAGAGCATCACCTCATAAATCAATTAAGAAAATTATCGTTTGAGAATCACCTCAAAAATTTTCAAGATTTGATCACATATTTTATTTATGAAAAATTAATATCAATAACTTAATTTGGACGGCCTCCCGAGGCTCAATCCAAATTAAACATTTGACAGCTTAAATCCAATTTAGGAAATTTAATTATAACAACTAACTTTAAATTGGACGGCTACCTGAGGCTCAATCCAAAATAAAGAATTTTGTAAATAATTTAATTTCCAATTATGAATTTAAATGCCAATTAATATTCCCATAATTTGTCTAGACTTTCTTGAAAGAAAGTGCCCAAAATTGCGAGCTTTCCATAAATGGAAAGTTTCTGAAAATAAAAGGTTTTCAGAATAATTATAAGTTTCTGGTACAAAGAAAACTTATGTATTTCCAAAATTGAAAAATTTCCAAAATGGAAAATTTCTAAAATTCGAAAGTTTCCAAAAATGGTAGGTTTTCACAATTATCATAAAATTTCAGAAACAGAGATATTTCAAAAGTTTGCGAAATTTCATGAGGATTTCCAAACTTTGAAATTCCTAAATCGAAAATTTACCATAATTGGAAAGTTTTCATAATTGGAAAATTTTCCAAAATTCAGATCATTACAAAGGTTTCCGCAAAAACAATTATATGATTATGTCGAACACAAACCTCGTTCTGATACCACTGTTGGGACCGGGTGCATGTTGACATGGATGCGGGTTCGTAATTTTAAAATTAATTACGTGCAGCGGAAGGTTTAGCATAAATAATTTCTCAAATTATTTAACCACACATCTAAGCATGCAATTTTATCTTGTGTAGACATGATCATATATTTAAAATTTTACAGAAACGTAATCTAATTTACGTATTACCTCGCGTAACTCGAAGGAAGGGACGAGATCCAACCGTAAGCATCCCTTGGAAGCTCCGCCTCTATTCGCGTCCACGCCGAGTATCTTCGGGATGACTTCGCAAAGCCACGAGTTTCGTGTTCTCGAGAACTACTAGATTCTCTGAGAACGCGACAAGAAAAACCAAGAGAGAAGTCGGAACTCTAACCACAAAAGGATGGTCGGAATCAAAATTCAGGCGAAGCAAAAGAAGAGGCTTGCGGCAAAAAGACCCTTGCGGCAAACTCTAATTCCGGCAGCACCTTCTTCCGGCCAAGAGATGGCCGGAGCTTCCTTCTCTGGCAGCAGGTAGTGGTCGGCAGGGAAAGGGCAGGGGCGGCCGGCTGGTGCTCCTTCTTGGGGCTGGTTGGCGCACGGCAAGAAGGGGAGAAGAGAAGGAGAAAGAGAGGGAGAAAGCCTATGCCTTCATCTCATCAATAATTTTCCAAGCCTTGCCTTGGGTCCTTTATATAGTAGCCTCTCAACCCTCAAGCCTCTCAAATATGGAATAACTTATTCCATCATGCCAAGTTTGATTTTATATCATAGTTAAAATCATATTTTAATTCATGATAAAATCAATAAAGTCTCTTCTCTCTTATGAAATAAATTTCCTTATCATGGTAAATCAATCCATGATTGATTTTATAAAATAAATCAATCCATGCTTCATTTTAATTTCCATGAAGAAATAAACCAAACCTTGGTTTATTATAAAACAAACCACACTTGGTTTATTTTATAAATTGATCCAAAAACTTGGTTCTCTCCCATTATTGTGGCCGGCCAAGCAAAGAGGATGGAGGCCCTCTTTGGTCGGCCCATCAAAGCCACGCCCCAATGAATTAAACTTATTTAATTCATCTATTAAGTCTTCAAAAGACTTAGTCGTTTTACGCTTCCGATGCGTCTCTGAAAAATTCAGATTCGACTTATCGTTTGGCTCAACCAAACCTAATCTCTCTTGATTGGAAAATCCAATTTTCAACTCGTTTTAAATCTCTCGAATTACTCGTAGTGCATGTGACTAAATAGGCTTTCGATTTATGTTGGTCATCTATAATTAATCAAGTATAGAACGATCATGAGTGGCACCAAGTAGTACATCATGATCCCCAATTAATCGAAAGATCAACGGTTGACCTCAGAATCAATTCTGAAACCCTTCAGCAGCTATAATGAATCGTGTCTCATTCCCTTCACCATCTTATACCCACTTGGTTTAGGACATGGTCTATGTGTGTCAGTCCCCACTAGGCTGACTACGTCACACCTAGCCCAAGTAACGTTTTCTCGTCCTACGGATTCTAATTACTCTCATGTATTTAAGAGATCCATACTCTGAACATGTCATGCTCTGGCCAGAGGCTTCGAGTAACAATCCAACGATAGGCCTCGGGTATACATCTCCTCGCAAGGAGTGGTGAATCCTTTGTAGGTTGTTCAAACATCTTCGGGCACTTCGGCTTATACCCAATCATCCCGGGTCCACACCTCCTTGGAGATGCTTGCTTAAGATGTCAAAGTATAAGTCTCCATGACCAAGATGACTTGAACACCGCAAGTCAAAGGAACATCACACTTAAGCTACAGTATGAACTTCACTGACATATCTATATGTAGACTACCATATGAAGTTTTACAGCCAATTACTCCAATGAACTAGTTCCCTTAACTAGCATTCATGTTTATCTCCGGACATCTTAATGTTACCAGCCAGTGAGAATCAGCTGATTAGAGAATAACCCATGCTAGTCTCAACAGAATTGACAGTGTCCGTATTTATCAATTCATCGACTAGGGATATTTTCAATACTTTACAATTGCACATGTAGAGATAATCACTAGTTGTGATTCCATCACAAATTCTCTCATGCTGTGAATTGTATTGCGGGCATTCAGTAAATGAGTTTAAGATCCCAATCAAATACACAAACATGTATACTTAAATAGTGAGTTTTCATTTATTAAAGTAAATGATTACAATCATAAGGCGATTGCCTTAGGACACTTCTCTCATATCACTAACATCAACCGTGTCGGCCCATTTAGTAGTGAAAAGGAATTGTGGAACAAACTCATCGAGTTGCACGAAGGTACATTGGATATGAGGATCAGCAAGCGCGACCTTCTACTCAATAAACTTTATAATATCAAAATGCAAGACGGCGAGACAGCTGCACAACTTCATGCTTGTATTCAAGAATTGATGAACAGACTACATACCATAGATCACAAGGTGGAGACCCGTGACTTAATTAGGTATGCACTATGTTGGATTGAGGTGGACTGGCAAGAGGGGGTGGATTGACGGATTTGAAATTAAAAGAAGGGTTGCTCAATTTTACTTGTTTGCAACTGGAAGGTTGCTTCCAAGACAGTAAAGCTCAACTAAAATACTCTTTATGGCGGAGAAGCCTTTACAAATGAAGCACAGAATTAGAGAGATTACAAAAGAATTATTCAATAATTTTCTTTAGCTTCTAAGCCTATTTATAGTATAAGACAGTTAATCTTGACCATTGATCATAGATAGGCCTGAATCTTGAGTGTCAATTTAAAGGATAAATTTTATCCTTTATCTTAAATAAAAGATAGATATTTAAAAGATAAATTTAAAGGATAAATTTTATCCTTTATCTTGAGCTGTGACTCGACCATCCATTTCCTTATCATTTAAATCAAAGGAGGATAAATCTCCTTATCATTTAAATCAAAGGAGGATAAATCCTTATCCTTTAAATAGGATAAATATTATCCTTATGCTTCACTTAATTTTCCAAACGCTTCAAGCCACGTCAAAGTCTTCAAGCTGGGCTTCCTTTGCTTCGACCAAGCTCAAGTCCATGTCTAATCAAGCCTTCTTCAATGGTCGAAGTCAAAGTCAAGTCAAACTTTGACTTGGTTAAAGTCAATCAAGTTGACTTTTTATAGAAATAATATTTGGGTGATTTTCGGCCAACCAGAGTTAGGTTTACTCGAACCCGATTCTGGCCTTTTGCCCCTCGAGCATACATCCTCCTGGATTCTCGTCCCTCGGATGCACACGTCCTTCTCGCTCCACCGACGTACTCTTCCACAGTCTTCGCGTCCCTTGGATGCACCGAGCCCGTCAGCTCACTCCCTCGTACCATCATTCTCGTCCGTTGCTTCTTATGCTCGGCTTCCTCCGTTCTTACGTTCTTGCACACTTAGACAGAGGAATCAAAACAACACAGGACCTAACTTGACCTGATAGATCACACCAAAACTAACTGAGGCACTAACACACTATACTTGTTCCCCCGAAATTCTTTATGGGCATTTATGGTGGATGCGTACAAGGTTTCGAGGAACTTATCCAAAATAAAACTAAATGAATTATTTTCTGAATTAGAATTGCATGAACAGACTAACGCTGCACAGGTCGAGAAAGGTATAACTCTTTTTGCAGGTAAAGTCTTAGGGAAACAGAAGAAGAAGAAGTCACAATCGATACTCGAGTCCGATTCCGACTCAAAATCTGACGACGATGGAATCGATCATCCTGAGTTAGTCAAAATGGCCAGAAACTACTACAAAATGATCAACGGTTAGAAGAAGAAGAAGAAGGTGGTTTAGCAAAAGGATGATCCAGCTGAACTAAGTACCAGTCAGAAGGGGAAGATCGAAGTAACCTGTTATGGGTGCAACAAGAATGGTCACTACAAATCTGAGTGTCCCTACTTGAAGGAGGCCAAGAAGACTCGGAGGAAGAAAGCACTCCAAGCCACATCGGACGAGTCCTCTTCAAAAGATGAAGAAGAAGCTCTGTATTCCAACCTCCTGACACTAATAACCTCGGATGAACTCGACACTGAGTCAGAGTTGGAACTGGAAGAAAGTGGAGGAACCAGGAAACTATCAATATCAGAAGACGGACAAATCACGGTAAGAGGTTACCCCGAATCCCAACTATATGACTTGATTTCTTATCTGTCTCACAAGTTGGCCAAAGCCAACGTTCGAGTTGAATCCCTCCGACAGGAAAACAAAGTCCTAAAGGAGGATGCCAACTCAAGATCCTTGACTGAGTTAGTTCAGGAAGGAACCTCAACTCAAGTCCAAAAACATGAGGAAGAGAATTCCTCTTTGAAAACTCAAGTGAAGGAAGATCGAGTTGCGCTGGAACGATTTACTTCAGGTTTCAAGAATCTTGACATGATTCTTGGAAAACAGAAATCTGTTCTAAACTGATCGGGACTTGGTTACCGAACCAACTCATGTTACAGATCCTACTATTCTATTTTGAACCAAACTGGAACCCAAGTCCAAGCATGGGTCGCAAAGTTATGCTCGACTAATCAAACTGGACCAAATCAATGTTGGATTCCCAAGGACAAGATTCACATCATATATAGTCAATATCGAGGCTTCAGTCCAGGAGGAGCTAATAGAAAAACTATATACATAACTAGGTAATCTTTTGCATGTTTTACTGAATTTTTGTTTGATGTTTGTTTATTTACTTTCTGTAAAAATGTCATGCTTAGGTTAGAAATGGTTAGATAAGAATCTAACTTGATTGACACTTGCTAAACCTAGTATTAGGTTGCGGCGAGATGATAGTACGTTAGGGAAGCCTGTCCAAAGAGTCAGGTAGGGTAAGACATACCCTATCTGGTCATTTTAGACTGGTGGAACTAGTCGAAGCTACCTTATCACTTCCTCAACTAGTTAGACCAGGATTTCTCAAAGAGTAACTTGAAAATAAATTTTTTAAAAAAGGCTTTATCTAGGAAAGGGTCGTTGCTCCGATAACCAAGAAGGCCCCTGTGCCTCGCCAAGACTTGGAAGCCGATTATTGAAATTTATTTTCAAATTACTAATTACTAAACTCGAATCTAACACCTGGTTCAATCAAATCATAGTGTTTAACCTAAATTTAAAAGATAATATTAATGTATCTCATAAAACAGATAAGGATTCCCTGTTTTGTCACTTAGAAATGGGTCAGATGCTTAGGACCTAAAAGATTAGTCCAACCCAACCAACCTTACAAATTGAATCAATTTCTCCTTTAAGATATGAAACTTAATTTGCAATAAAATTCAACTTAATAATCTTCAAAATTCAACTTAATAATTGTTAAAAAAAATCAACTTAATAATCTTCAAAATTAAACTTAATAATCTTCAAAATTTAACTTAATAATTTTTAAAAATTCAACTTAATAATTTTTAAAATTCTACTTAATAATTTTCAAAATTCAACTTAATGAATTTCAAATTTCAACTTAATATTTTTTAAAATCTAACTTAATATTTTCTTTTCAAAATTAATTTAACCTTAAACAATCTTTTCAAAATTAATCCAACTTAGTCTGTTTCAACCTAACTAATAAAACAAAATATCTGCTTCACAGGAACACCCCTAGGAGTAACTTGACTAATAACTCAGATTGGGTGAGATAGACTAGGCAGTGAAACTCGATTAATCTGTACTTATACTTCTATATAAATTGATCCAAATCAGGGTACTTTATATGTAGGAACATAAAGATTTGGACCAATGGATGATGGATAGTGGATGCTCCAGGCATATAACTAGAGATAAATTGATGTTCACCAAAATCAAGTACAAGAATTTAGGTTCAGTGACATTTTACAACAATGTCACACTTAAGGTAATTGGTTCAGGTAATATTAAACTAAACTCAAATTTCATTATTAAGAAGGTGCTATTAGTTGATAATTTTAAGTTTAACTTACTTTGTATTAGTCAACTATGTGATATTGGATATGTAGTTAACTTCACTAACACAAAATGCCTTATTAGGAGCTTACAAGACCCAGAAATAACTGTTGGATCGGAGTAAATCGATAGAGATGGGGGGGGGGTGAATATAGATTGAAAAATTTTTGACAATTAAGAGAAATTATGCAATGGAAAGAGTAAAACAAAGTCGCTAACACAGTTTGTTTTACTTGGTTCGGAGTCGCGGTCGGCTCCTACTCCATGGTCCACGGTCCTTGACCGTTTACGATGGGCAATTCTATATTCGAAGAATGTTTACAATTTGGAGTACAGATATAGAATTAAAAAGGAAGTTACAACACTTAAGAAATTTAAGTTGTTATCGACGACCGGAGTGGATGGAATTTCGGAGCAGCGGGTCGTCGTCGATGCTTGAATAGCGAGTGCATAGCGTGCTGGAGCATAGCGATTGAGTGAAAGTGTTGAGAGCGAGATTTACAAGTTGTACTGAAGCCTTGGGGGTGAACCCCCTTTTATAGTGGTCGTATGGGCGCCTGTGTTGAAGGGGGCGCCTACACGTGGCCTCTTCTGCGAGAACTCCTATCCGTAGACTCGGCCAGCGCTTATCCCCTTAACTGGGGCACTTGAGCTGACTGGGGCACCTGTGTTAACACAGGCGCCTAGCTTGACTTGGTCCAAAGGCTTTCGTGGCAGTTTGCTTCGATGGCTTTGGTTTTGGCCTTGCATTGGGGCGCCTGTATCCACACAGGCACCTAGCCCAGTGAGGCGCCTCCTTCCAATGAGGCGCCTGATCTATAGAAACACCGTCCCTTAGTTTCCTACAACCAGGGTTAGTTCCAAACACAAGAAGCAAATATATTAAACATTTTTTACAGCCTAAGCTGTCTTGGTTCTGACTTCGGGTCCCCCAAATGGAACCCGAGGTCGAACCGACGCCTAATGTTCCCTCCTATGGGGAACGCGTCCTCACCTACTCCTTACGGGAGAATTTACCATTTTGCCAACCGACTCCCCCGGTTGGACTTTTACCCAGCTTCACTCACCAGGTCTTCGTTGCCTAGTCCTCGACCAGGTCTTAGTGCCTAGCTTCACTCACCAGGTCTTCGGTGCCTAGTCCTCAACCAAGTCTTAGTGCCCAGCTTCACTCACGAGGTCTTCGATGCCCAATCCTCGACCAGGTCATAGTGCCCAGCTTCACTTACCAGGTCTTATTGCCTAACCTTACGTCAGGGCTTAGTTGCCCAGCCTGCGACCAGGACTTAGTGCCTAGTGTACCTAGGACTTTTCTTGCACAATTAATCATTATTGTTAGATCACAACAACACCTTAACTTCTGAACCCTTTGCCAACATAGGTTCGACTTTGGCACTTTCGGCACTAACAATCTCCCCCTTTTTGATTTATGGCAACACGGTTCAAAAAGATAAGTTAAACAACATATTATAGCAATCTAACAATAATAAAAGAAATTTGTCTCCCCCTGAATTGCACATTCTCCCCATGAAATTTTCAATGTCATGCGGGTTTTGTAAACTTTCTAAGTGCTAAGTATTTTTCAAAATTTAGCAAAAAGCTTTAAGTTTTTGACTAAGTGTTTTTCCAAAGTAAAGCAAAAGCTTTAAGTTTTTGACTAAGTGTTTTTCAAAAGTAAAGCAAAAGCAAAAGCATTTGCACCAAAAAAAACTTTTTACACTTAGACAAATTTTGAGAAAGGTTTGCAATAATTTTTGAAAAGGTGCTTTTTACACTTAGAAAATTTTCAAAAACTTTCTTGCAAGCTTCTCACAAAAAAATTTCAAAAAGTTTCGTGCAAGCTTCTTACACTTAGAAAATTTTAAAAAAAAATTTCTTGCAAGCTTTTTATACTTTAAAAAATTTGCTTGAAAAATACTTTAAAGAAAATCTTAATGCACTTAGAAACATAAAACAAGCATTTGAAGTACTTAGAAAAATTTAGGAAAAATTTGAAGTACTTTAGCAAAAACATTATTTTTAAGCACTTAGAAATACTTAGCTTTTTGTTAAAAAAATTTAAAATTTTTAAAAATTTTCTCTCTTTTCCTTCTCTCCCCCTTTGCCATATATCAAAAAACTATTGTAATTCATTTTTGAATTAGAGCTAGTTAAACAAATTGGAACTCCGTATTGAACCAACTCTAGTGATTTTCAGCAAGCAATAGAAGAGGACCAAATCGATTTAAACCGATCTTGTTCGGGTCCTGTCTAACCCAGTTAGCTACTTACTAACTGTTATAAATAGTAGCTTTCGCTAGGGTTAGTCAAGTTAAGTGATCTGATCAAGTTAGATTTTCTAGGCTTGACACTTAACTTGATTGTTGTTCAACTTGTATTTATTGCCCCAATTACTGCAGATGCACTGACTTAAAGCATCTTGAATCAAGGCATAGACCTAAGCATCTCAACCCAGTCTAGGTTATCATTCAAAAGTACCCTATGGTGCTTGTGAGATTCTAGCTTCTAGATCTATAGGTGCATGCAGTTCTAGGGTTAGGGCCTAAGCTAAGTCCATTTGTGAAAAAACCCTAGTTTTTAAAGGGGGTAGTTTTTGAAAGAAAACTAAGTCGGAAAATCATTTTAAATTTCAAAAACTTGATAAATGAAAGATAAATTTGCTAATTTTTGAAAAAAAAATTTAAGAAAAATAGTAAAAGTCTTTAAGAAAACAATATAGATCAGTCATATTCTACTAAGCACAACCCTAACTTTTGATGAAATTAATGACTTGGTAGTTAAACAAATAATCAAGGCATAAAACAAGTAATAAAGCAGACAACTCATCAGGTAAGTAACTAGCCAGTAGATACAATAGCTGAATAAAAGTCAATTGGTCAACCACAAGGACTAGTAAAGTCAACCACAGGTCAACCCTACTAGGTAGGGTAAGTCAAATACTACAAGTACAGTCAACTAGCTAGGAAATCACTCAGATCTACGAGGAAGGACCAAGGGGGTAGAATGGACCGGGATGCCATGACCGGAACATGGACATCACTTCATTGTGTCGAGCCGCATTTGCCTCGCGTTCGACTCGAAGATTGTCCATGTATTCGGTGTGATAACCCAGGTTCACATTGTGTTCGTCCTGAAGAGCGTCTGTAAACTCAACGTGACGGGCCTCCATCTCCTCTCGGAGGTTGTGCATCTCTGTCTGTAGTAGTGCCAGGCGCTAGTCGATGGTCGATGGAGGAGGCTCCTGTATGTGCTCGTTGATCTCGGCTGCGAGATCAGCTACATCAACCTCCACCTCCTCGTTTGAGTCTATCTGGGGTC
The DNA here is from genome assembly GCA_024364735.1 of Boesenbergia rotunda. Lineage (NCBI taxonomy): Eukaryota > Viridiplantae > Streptophyta > Magnoliopsida > Zingiberales > Zingiberaceae > Boesenbergia > Boesenbergia rotunda. The sequence continues at coordinate 13,027 of JAGFNQ010002038.1, read as the reverse complement.
GAGCCCTCTGGCGTCTCCACGAAAGAACCCCAGTGGCCGAGACATCTGTCCCCGCTAAGGAAAAGTTCCTAGCCCCGATCTCGTCGAACTCGGTCATTGGGGTTACCTCCCCGACGGTGATGTCGCGATCGTAGTGGTGAAGAAGGGAGGTGATGATGTGGCAGTAGGGGGTGCGGACTCGGGAATGGGTAGAAATGCTGGATGCATAGATGATCGTCTAGAAAATATGGAGGCCAATATTTAAATCCAGATGATGAATCATAGCATAGAGGAAGGTATGAAAGGGTCGTATGGTCGCGACATCCCGAGTGGTCAGTGGAAGGACACAACGGATTATGACTCTATAGAGAGCATAATGCTGGACTTGGAGATCGATGGACTGAAACCTCTATCTCGTCGGGTCTCAAACATCTCCGAAAAAGTAGGAGTAGAGAGTGTCTAGGGAAATGTGAGAATAAGGGGCACTGAAAGGCTGGTCAATAGGAGGAAAACAACAAAAGGTAGATTGGGAGGGTCGTAGTCCTAAAAATCGGTTAAATAAGGTTGGTAAGATAGTAAGTGGCATCCCTTGTATGAGGGCCGAGTAGCAAAGATCATCTACTATGATCAGATTGTTGTAAAATTCAACACACAGGGTTGTGTTAACTGGATGGGTGCAGAAAACAAGATGATCTAGTTGATAAAAATTGATTGCATCCATTGCTATGGGGCAAGATTGGGTGAAGAATTGTCTATTTTGAAAGCTGGTTTTAATAGGTTTATAGGCGGTCTGGACAAATTTGTTAAATAATTCCAAGGCAGGGAATCTCGGATCCGAGCTAGGCTCGGCCTCGGGGTTAGGTTGGGTAATGCGATGTTTTCTAAATTGGTAAGAAAAATTATGCATTTAATAAGTGAGATAATAAAAGATTTAATTATAAATGCATCATTAAAATAATACCGAGGCGGCATTGTCGAAGTAGGGCGTTAGAGGACAAGAGAGGAGCTTTCGAGCGCCTTGGGAGGAGAAGGAATGGAGGAGAAATTCGTTTGGTGTGGCAAATCAGGAAGGGATGATGGCCTTATAAAGGCTTTCACGGGCGCCCGTGAAGGGTCTAGGGCGCCCGTGTTCATTAAGGCGCCCGAGAGTCTCTCGGGCGCCTGAATCAGGTTTGCTAGCTGCTTTTGGCAGATCTAACTGCCTTGGATAAAGATAAAGCATCAGGCGCCCGTAAGGACTCGATCGCCCGGGTTAACCAATGTTTGACTGTTTACCAGTTTGACCGTTGACCAATTTTGACCATTTTGACTACTCAGAAATAAGTCAATTACATGCTAGATCTTAATTTGATGAGTCAATTTTCAAATTAAAGTGAATTTTTGAGAAGATTTCGATCAAAAAGTATGTAAGATTAAAACTTTGAACTAATCTTTTGAAAACTAATATTATGACATGAAAACTTGTGCACAACAGAAAACATTTTATGGAAAATGTTATAGAGAAGCAAGATTAACTTTAACACAAGTATCTAAGATTTGGTTAAAATTTGTGTTAGATTCAATTTTAACAAATAGTGATTTGAATTTGAATTTCGAAAATTGGCTTCCAGGTCTTGGCGAGGCACTGACAGGCCCAAATATACTAGTTAAAGTTGTCACGAAATGTATGGGCTCATCAAATTTAAATATGAATGAATTGCTGGAAACCCTTTTTACAATCAAAATCTGAAAATGTAATATAGGGGCCACAGGTCGTATTTTTCTCGGGGCTAGTTGACGTTGTGCGATTCGTACTTGTATTTAGGTGTCGTTTATGAATTTTGGGTTTCAAATTAAAATATGGGTTCTGGGTTACAATCGGAAACGAAACCGCAATGAAAAGGAGAGAACTCAACTCAAAAGACCCCTTATTCAACTAAGGTACTTAACTAATTTTTAGAAAGTGAATCTGATTTTTTAAATGCCACACGAATCTTAAGCAATAAAACCACAGCAGCTGACTTTCACTTGCAACCAATACAACAACTTGATTTCTAAACCAAACTCAAGACAAACCAAATACAAACAATCCAAAACAGTCCCATGCCAAACCAATATCGAAACTGAAATCATTCAAACTGCCAAGTGATACAAAGTGCAATCAATTTGGCAGTTTTGATACCGAAATGGAAGAACTGATGTGCCAAGTTTATGTTAAGTGCAGGAATGGAACAATACTTGGCACGCAGAGAAAAGATTGCTGCGCAATTTGAAACCCAGTTCAGAACTCATTCTCAATTGCTTTGGAATGAAACAACTGCAAGGGTAATTCATAATCGGAAACTGAGCAAATTTGACACCATTTCAGGAATATTAACTGAAGATTTCAGAAATGAGGTTGTCCAATTTAGAAACAATAGAATGGAAGAAGTGGATTCAGAAATGCAGGTAAGGATTCAGAATTTGAAACTGATGCTAAATTACTTCAGCTTGTCGCATGAGTTAAGGAATTCAGTGATGATATCATGAAGAAATTCTGGATGCAGAGAACTAAAACTAATGCTCGGAAATCAGAATGATCAGTTCCTATATTGTTCATATATCTGCAGGATCAAACCATGAAAACAGCAAAAATTCGATGCAGGACAATGCATGAGTAAACTGATGAATAAATTGCTGCAGAAACTCATCAACCAGCTAATTTCAGAAACCAATGGATCAAGTTGAGATCTGATCTAATCCTTCACTAAACAAGGAACCTCTTTATGAGCAGAATTCGAAAATGCAGACATACAAGTGGAAAATCCAGAAACCAAACTGAAATTGCAGAACTAAGGGATGATATGCAGGATTAACTCAAGCTAACCAAATGGAAATTCCGAAATACAACTAAATATGAAGCAAACTTGGATCAGCTAGATTCACACACTAAATATGATCTCTAATTTCAGGGAAGAACTGAACACTAATCGAATTCAAGACAAGCTGAAAGAAATCAGAATCCAAGTTGGCACGCTGATTGAAAACAGAGCATACTGATACACAACAATTAAAAACGAATTAAACTAGAATTTAAAAGCAAATGAGCACTAACAAACCATAAATCTAATTAACTTGCAGGATCTAAACTAATTAAAGAAGTAACAATTCAGAAACCAAACTTAACCAATTGAAATTCAGAAACAGTAAGAATCGAAACAGAAACTGAGATTACAGCTACTACAATCAAAAATTAACTAAGCAAACTAAATCCCAATCTCTTCCTGAGCTCACAATCTTCTTGGTTGTCAGTCAAGAGCTGGCTTCGAACCCCTAGGCTCAGCAAATCTGTGGAAAATCAACTTCAATCCCTGAATTCGGCTCAAACTGCATCAGCTGGAAAATTTCAATCCGAGCTCTTCAATCTCGGCTTGTTGAGCTGCGATGAAGATTTGGAGACGACCTGAGCTCACTTGAGAACCCCTACAAGTGGCTCAGGTGATCTGAATTAGATTGTAGCTAAGATCCAAGCTCCCGGACCACAGAGAATGCGAAACCCTCAACAAGCTCTGTCCGAATGAAGTTGAGTTGAATTATGGATCGAGATGGCCTTCCAAAGATCCAGACGATGAGTTGCGGTTGAAATCGAGGTGGTCGCGCCTCGGATTGAAGAGAAATTGAAGAAATGCGGAAGAACACGAAGAACAGTGAAGAATTGCGGCGAAGACGCGACAGGGAAGAATTGGCTGCATTTTTGATTAAATAGGAACCAATGGACGGCTCAGATTGATCGGAGGAGATCCAACGGCAGATCTTGCTCTGATTGGAGCCAAACTTTAATGATGATGATCTGGGGTCAGGATCTGCCTTGTGGTAGCTCGGATCCTCCAGATGTGCAACGGATGGTCCAGATCAACTCTATCTATGAATGGACGCTCTAGAGCCCTCCTTGCTTGATCCAACGGTTGATTGAGCTCTGATTGGGATGAAACCTTCAGATCTTGATCATAGAGCTTGATCAACCCTAACCCTAGCTCGGATTGCTTCAGATCGTCCCGGATGGCTCAGATCTAGCCGCTCTTGAATCGGACGGCCCGGATTAATCGTAGGCTTGATAATTCGATCCGGTTCACATCCGACTCAAGTTTGACCCAGTATGCCCTAGGTCCAGGATCTTTTCATGCCTACAAAAATATATCAGAAAATTAGTGGCCAAATAATCCAAAAATATGTAATTTTGCAATTAAGTCCAAAATAATAGGAAATCCTAAAACCTAGGGTAAAATCACAATTAAACAATAAAATCATAGGTCAAACATGGATTTTAGCAATTAAAATAGTCAACAAAATGGTACTTATCAGGCACAGAGGCCTTCTTTGGCCGTAGCCTTATTGGAGCAACAATCCTTTCCTTGACAAAGCCTTTTAAAGAAATTTCATTTTCAAATTACTTCTTGAAAAAATTTGGTCTAACTAGTTTGGGTCTTGGATCGGTTGCTTCGGCTAGTTCCACTAGACTAAATAGACCAAGTAGGATATACTTGACCTTATTAGAGGGGCTTCCCTAACGTACTATCATCTCACCTCCACTCAATACTATGTTGTTCAAATTTTAACTTAATCATTTGTCCTTAGTCTATCCATTCCTAAATCTAAGCATAATAACATAAATAAACAAGTGAGAAGAATAATCATCAAAGTTACGTCATAATTGGAATAATATTCTGGATTTTTAAAATCAGCTAGATTGTGAATTAAACATTCTAGCATTTTGACCTTATGTTTCAACGTTTCATTTTCTTGTTCTAGTTTTCTAAAATTTTCTTTAACTAATTCATAAGATTTAATCACATCATTTGAAGTAAATACTGGGTTTTCAAATATTGTCAAGTTACCTTTCCTGAATATTTGTCCAGTATTCTTGAGGGTATCGTTTGGCGAAGGTCGACTCTTGTGATTGGGACACTTACTTTTGTAATGACCTACTTTGCCTCACTTATAACACATTATATGATTTTTACCTTTTGAATTTACCTTATTACTGTTTGATTCCTGGTTGGGAATCTCCCCCTTAATTTTAGTCATCCTTCCTTTTTGTTCTTTCAGCTTCTTGTAGTGGTCACGAACCCATCGGACCAATTTGAGTCGATCTCCTTCACTATCATCAGATTTCGAGTCTGAGTCAGACTCGGGTGCTGGTTGAAGCTTCTCCTTGGGTGGTTCTCCTGGATTTTTTCCTGCAATAGAAACTATCCCTTCGTCGACCATTATAGTATCAGTTTGATTATTTAATTGTAACTTTGAAAAGGATTCAAAATTGGCTATCGTCTCAATCAATTCGTCCTCTAACTCTAGCTCGAATTCACAGTCAGGTACAGATTCTAACTCATCTTCTAATCCAGAGTCGAAGTCGGGTGCCGAATCTAGCTCGGTTATTTGAGCTTGAGTCGAGAATGCAACATAACTTACCTGGTCTTTCTCATCTGAGTTGTCTTGATGTAGGTTAATCAATTTCTCCCAAATCTCTCTGGCACATCCAAATGAGCCGACCAGCTTGAGTTGTTCGTTGGTTAGACCACACTGAAGAATTGCAGTTGCCTCTGCATCTGTCTCAATTTGGTTGAGTGTTGGTTGATCTAGTTTGTCCCACGCAATTGATAGTTCATCTTCAATGGGGAGGGAGAACCCTGTTTGAATGATCATCCATATGTCCATACGGGCCTTCAGATGGAGTTCCATTTGACTTCTCCAAAAATCAAAATTCTCCCCGGAGAATAGTGGTGGACGAGTACTGTTCCACTCTTGGTTGGCCATTAAAATTTTCTGAAAAATTACAAAAAACTTGTCTCAAGACTTAGGTCTTGGATTAGCAGTGCGGGAAAAATATTAATAACGGAAAAAGATTAAGTGGTGTTGCACCAACCTCGATTAGCGAGAAAATTCGAATGAAAAAAAATTTAACAAATTCAAAAATCCGAAAAAAAATCTCAAACTGGTTGTTGCACCAAGTTTGAGCCACCCGCTCTGATACCATGTGTTGGATCAGAGTAAATCGATAGAGGGGGAGTGAATATCGATCAAAAAATTTCGGACAATTAAGAGAAATTACGCAGCGGAAAGAGTAAAACAAAGTCGCTAACACCGTTTGTTTTACTTAGTTCGGGGTCGCGGTCGGCTCCTACTCCATGGCCCACGATCCTTGACCGTTTACGATGGGCAATTCTATATTCGATGAATATTTACAATTTGGAGTACAGATACAGAATTAAAAAGAAAGTTACAACACTTAAGAAATTTAAGCTGTTACCGACGACCGGAGTGGATGGAATTTCGGAGGAGTGGGTCGTCGTTGGCGCTTGAATCACGAGTGCAGAGTGTGCCGGAGCGTAGCGCTTGAGCGAAAGTGTCGAGAGTGAGATTTGCAAATTGTACTGAAGCCTTGAGGGTGAACCCCCTTTTATAGTGGTCGCATGGGCGCCTGTGTTGAAGGGGGCGCCTACACGTGACCTCTTCTGCGAGAACTCCTATTCGCAGACTCGGCCAGCGCTTATCCCCTTAACTGGGGTGCCTAAGCTAACTGGGGCACCTGTGTTAACACAAGTGCATAGCTTGACTTGGTCCAAAGGCTTTCGTGGTAGTTTGCTTCGATGGCTTTGGTTTTGGCCTTACACTGGGGTGCCTATATCTACACAGGCGCCTAACCCAGTGAGGCGCCTCCTTCTAATGAGGCGCCTGAGCTACAAAAACACCGTCCCTTCGTTTCCTGCAACCTGTGTTAGTTCCAAACAAAGAAGCAAATATATTAAACATTTTTTACAGCCTAAGATGTCTGGTTCTGACTTTGGGTCTCCCAAATTGAACCCTAGGTCGAACCGACGCCTAATGTTCCCGCCTACGGGGAACACGTCCTCACCTACTCCTCTCGGGAGAATTTATCTTTTTGCCAATCGGCTCCCCCGTTGGACTTTTGCCCAGCTTCACTCACCAGGTCTTCGAATATTGAGTTTAATCACTTGGAAAATTTTCAAAAGAATTTTTAGTTTAAACACTTAAGAAAATTTTCAAGACAATATTGAGTTTAAACACTTGGAAAATTTTTAAAAGAATTTTTGAGTTTAAACACTTAAGAAAATTTTCCAATATAGGTTTGAATTTTAAGCACTTAGAAAATTTTCAAAACAATTTGGAAGTTTTAATACTTAGAAAATTTTCCAAAACAAGTTTGAAGTTTAACACTTAGGAAATTTTCCAGAACAAGTTTGAAGTTTAACACTTAGAAAATTTTCCAAAACAAGTTTGAAGTTTAGCACATAAACTTTTCCAAAACATTTTCGTTACTTTACTTTTTGAAACAAGGAGATAAAAGTTTTTTTTTTAAATAATAATTTGGAAAATTTTAAAATTTAAAAAACTTTTTTTTTCTCTCCTTTCCAATCTCTCCCCCTTTGTCATATATCAAAAAATATTGTAGCAAAAATGAGTAAGGAAAGTAAAGTACTGTATTGAACCATTTCTAAACATAAGCTGGACCAAATCAATTTAAATTCTTCTCTTTTAGGTCCTGTCTAACCCAGTTAGCAACTGACTAATTGTTATAAACAGTAGCTCTTGCTAGGGTTAGTCAAGTTAAGTGATCTTATCAAGTTAGATTTTCTAAGCTTGACACTTAACTTGATTACTGTTCAATTGATATTTATTGCCCTAATTGCTGCAGATGCACTGACTTAAAGCATCTTGAATTAAGGCATAGACCTAAACATCTCAACCCAGTCTAGGTTGTCAATCAAAAGTACCCTAAGGTGCTTGTGAGATGTTGGCTTCTATATCTATAGATGCATGCAGTTCTAGGGTTAGGGCCTATGCTAAGTCCATTTGTGAAAAAGCCCTAATTTTGAAGGGGGTAAGTTTTTTAAAAAAAAAAACTAAGTCAGAAATCATTTTAAATTTCAAGATGAAAGTGATTTTTCAAATATATTAAATAACAAATATGTCATAAAATAGTTTTTGGAAAAACACATGTAGAGCAGTTCTATTCTACTAAGCATAACCCTAACTGCCTTCTTAGTGAGCTAAACTTCGACTCAGGTAAGGGTTTGGTGAAGATATCAGCTAAGTTTGATTTTGAGTCTACATGCTTAAGGACTATTTCACCCCTGGCTACATGATCCCTTACGAAGTGATGTTTAACCTCTATATGCTTTGTTCTAGAGTGTTGGATTGGGTTCGTAGTTAGATTAATTGAACTTATGTTATCAATGTAGACTTGGGTTTGGGTGTAATCAAGCTGGAAGTCCTTAAGAGTGTGCGTCATCCATAAGAGTTATGCTACACACTTTCCTAAAGCAACATATTCTGCTTCGGTTGTAGATAGAGCTACGTAGTGTTGCTTTCTACTGCACCAACTGACTAGACTATTTCCTAATAGTTGGCAGCTTCCACTTGTACTCTTTCTATCTAGTTTGCATGCAGCATAGTCAGAATCAGAGTATCCTAACAAGTCAAAAGTTGAGGTCCTAGGATATCAAATCCCTACATTTAGAGTGCCCTTAATGTATCTAAGTATTCTTTTTAGGGTTGCTAAGTGCATTTTCTTAGCACAGGTTTGGTATCTAGCACACATTCCTACAGAGAAAAGGATATCAAGTCTGCTAGCTATAAGGTAAAGTAGTCTTCCAATCATGCTTCGATATAGTTTAAGGTCTACAGGTTTACCTTCAGGGTCACTATCAATTTTTACATTTGTGGTCATAGGGGTACTTATGCTTTTGGAGTTATCCATTTTAAATTTATTTATTAACTCCTTAGCATATTTGGATTGGTGAACATAATTTCCATCCCTAGTTTGCTTAATTTGTAGTCCTAAAAAGAAGTTGAGCTCACCAACTAAGCTCATTTCGAATTCATTTTCCATTATTTTTACAAATTCTTTTAAGAAGTTTAAGTTGGTGGATCCGAAAATTATGTCGTCAACATAGATTTGGGCAATGAAAATGCCTTTTTCTAAGGTTTTAACAAAAAGAGTTGAGTCAATTTGTCCTTGGTTAAATTCCTTAGAAATAAGGTAAGTTGATAGGCATTCATACCATGCCCTAAGTGCTTGTTTTAGTCCATACTGTTGGGGCAATCGGCCCTGAGATGATCTGGAAGATCATGATATTTTGATGTATGGGCAATATGGTTAAATTAGGATGTGTGTTGTTCTCATATGTGTACATGAGTGTGCAGATGTACAGGTACACATGGGCTTAGGTGTAACGCCCCAAAATTTTCATTTTAAGTCCTTAAAGTCCTTAGAACTATTTAAAAATGTTTTAGAAATATTCTAGATATTTTTAGAAATTTTTAGAATATTTTTATGGAATTTTCCGAGTCCGTTTAGTATTTTTAAAAAAAGAAAAACTTTAAAGGGCAGCAGGGGGGTTCGAACTCGCGACCACAGGAGGAGCAAGCCCTTAAGGGCGCGCAAGTGACCGGCTGGGCTAGGGTATCAAGCACAACAAAAGGTGGAGAGAAATAATTTTATAGAGTAGTTACGTTTTTTCATGAAGAGGTATTTAAACCCCGCTTAAGTCGCGTGAAACCCTTGGAGGAGAATTTTCGGCTGCGTGCGAGAAGGGGGCGAGGGAGGGGCGGCGAAAACAAAAGGGAACCTAGGTTTTCTTTCCTCCTCTCCTCTCCTAAGGGGCGCCGGCTAAGGGAATCTCAAGGGGGTCGGGGCGTTTCGCTCGTCTCGACGAGAAGAACACGTAGGCGCGGACGGTTCGTAGAGATCTCAAGTTTCACCCGAGCCCTAGTCGTCTAATTTCGGTTGTAAGTCCAAGAAATCAAGGTAAGTACTGCTCACCTGCAGTAAGAGGCGGTTTTCCGCAAGTTTTTCCCCGTTAGAAAGTTAAAAATGAAATTCCCTTTTTTTTTGATTTTGCATGCAATTATTATGTTGTTCTTCAGATTAGTTTATTAGCTTGTGTAGCTAGATTTACAGAGTAAGAACGTTTTATTGTAAGCAGTTTATATAATTTATCTATGTACGAGTTATCTTTATTTTTGAGAGCAGACTTTTTAGAGATGACATAGTTGAGCTCGTAAAGGTCGCTATTAGAGTATATTAATGTGTTAATGTGTACTAATAGCTGTTCGTAAATGAGGTTGGGGTCCAAGAAAATTTATGAGAAAAGAAAAGAGAAGATGAAGATAAGAAAAGAAAAGGCCAAAGCCTTAAGAAATCCCCAAAAGTCAAGACTTAGGGATTTGGGCACACAAGGTGCTCGTGAAAATGCCAAGGCATTCAAGATAAGAAAAAGTAAGTATTTTATTTTCTAAGGCCAGTACCCGGCGTCCAAGGGCGTCGTTAAAGAAATCCAGGTGTCCAATTCCAAGGTCTTGGCCCTGGTAGACCAAGGTCTGCTCTATTAGGATTGGTGGCTCGCTACCCCAACCTTTTAGGGAACGCGCATAAGATGGTACTTACGTCTTAAGTGGATCCAAGTGAGTATTATTTTCAAGTATATGCTTTAGCAGAATTTTCTAAAAGTTAAAGAAAGATTTAAAATTAAAGAATTGCTAAAGTTTCAAGCTAAGCCAAGAAAAAGTGAGCTAAGATGTATTAATGCTTGAGTATGCATGTTTTGAGTTATACATGTTTTAGTGTTTCTTTTAAGCATAAAAGTATCTCATGTGATTTCACATTGTTTAAAAAGCATGCTTGCACATTTCGAGATTTTGTGAGCTAGATAGTACTTGCTAAGCTTTATGCTTATTAGTTGCATTTCCTCTTGCTGCAGGTAAGGATAAAGGTAAACAATTCTAAAGGAAGGCGACAAGGCGGTGCTGAGTAACGTGTGTGTGGTGGCTGACCTTGGAGAGGTCCTTGGGACGAGACAGTTTAACTTATTTGAAATGCAATGTTTAAGGTTTCCAAATTCCAAGTTATTGTGTTATGGAGTTTATTAAACATTTATGCTTTGGATAGTTTTACATGCTCAATTTTGTAGAATGAAGATCCCATGTCATTTCAATTAGTATGCATACTTTTGTGAATGCACTAGATGAGCAAGGGCATGAGTAGTTTAGCATGTTGATACATTGAATTTTAGACTTATTCTTGAGCTTATTATTCCCTTTTGGACTAAGTCCTAATTGTGCTTAAAATTGCTTGTAAATTCGGTAGAAAAGTAAGATTTACATTCTATCTATTTGATGCATGTGCCAAGATGTTGTTAGATATGCTTAGAAAAGTTGCATTCATATTCCATAATGCTTTAGCAATATTATAGAGCCTTGTGTGATGAGTTTAAATGCATGACTATTAAAGTTAGAATATCATTTTTAGATAGATTTAAATACAAAAAAAAAGTAAGAAAGTTCCGCATCTTTAGTCGTGCATTAGAGTCAAGAAGTAGACAAGTAACGGTCCGTCTAAGGTAGAGAAGGCGGGTCGCTACAGTTGGTATCAGAGCAGTTCCCATTCTCCAGCATCACACACACATCAGCATCAACCTTGCCGTCTTCAAGTAAGAAAGTTTTAAGTTTCAGTTTTTCTATTGCTCCTTTATCTAATTGCAGTATAGAGAAATGCTTAAGTACTTACTCCTATGTGTATAGAACAAGGAAGCATGCTTAATACCTTAGTATCACGGAATCATGTTTAATCCCTAGAATGGATATTAGGTTACTAAGTAAGAAGACAAGTTTATACCTAGAAATGTAGTAGTGATTTTCTTGTTCCTTTATGCATTATTAGATGGCAAGAAGAGGCCGAGCTCCTAATGCAAGGAACAGCACTCCAATTCAAGATAACAATGAGCCTGGCACAGAACAGCCAAACCTGATGGCAGTCATTGCTCAAATGCAAGCTCAGATTACAGAGCAACAGAAGACCATCGCCACACTGATGGCAAATCAGCACCCAGTGCCCCCTACACCACCCACAGCAGGAGTGGGAACTCCAGTGGTGGCTGAAGTTCCACCAGTCCCACAGGAGACCCCTGCCGTGAACCGAAGACAAGAAGCATACCTCGTCCAGTGGCAGAGGCTGAAACCTGAAAGCTTCTCAGGCACGACTGAGCCCTGGGATGCCCAGGCTTGGTTCAAGACTTTAGAGAGCACAATGGAGCTTCTTGACTGGCCAGAAGTCGAGAAGGTCAAATGTGCCTCCTTCTGCCTAACTGGAGATGCTCGTATGTGGTGGGAGCGGGTCAAGAGTAAGAGGATAGTCAACCAGATGAGCTGGACAGATTTCGAGCAAGAGTTCTATGAGGAGTTCTTCCACATGCGGGTTACCAACAAGCACTACGAGGACTTCATGGAGTTCAGACAAGGTAACCTACCAGTGGGAGAAGCAGTCGCGAAGTTCAACAGACTAGCTCGCCTCTGCCCAGAGCTAGTCAGCACAGAGAAGGAGCGAGTCAGACTGATGCTCCGCATGCTAACCCTGAATAGCACTCAACGTGAACAGCGGGACGCACCGACCCCAGACCAGCGAGGAGTTGGTCAGTAGTGCACTAATCTCAGAGCACTATCTGAATAGCATCAAGGCACAACAAACACAGCAAAGCCAGTCCTGATTGAGAGCAAGACAACAGGAGGCCAGAAGCCTCAGCCAAATAACCAGAACTGGAAGAACAAGAACCACAAAAGGAAGCAGTGGCCTGGCAGCCAAAAAGGAAACCCAGAGAACAAGCAAGCTAGGTATCCACCTTGTCCTAAGTGTGGGAGGACCCATCCAGGAGCATGCCTTTTAGGTGTAACTGGGTGCTACTCATGTGGACAAGAGGGACACAGATTCCAAAGACTGCCCAAACAAGTTTTAAGGTACTCCCTCAGCAGTCGTACAGTAATGGAGGCAAGCCTCAGTTACATTACATGCCTACTATACTGAGGGACCTCAGATCAGTCAGGGAAGGTTGGAAGCAGACCAGTTTCAACCAATGCCAGAGTCTTTTCCCTCACGAAGGAAGAAGCTGCCAGCGCCTCCACGGTCGTAACAGGTCAAATCGTTATTTTTCAGCATTTAGCTACTACACTGTTTGACACTGGGGCGACCCATTCTTTCGTATCAGTACCTTTTGCTAGTAAGTTACAGGTGCCTGCA
>JAGFNQ010002037.1:122537-152676 GCA_024364735.1 Boesenbergia rotunda | reverse complement strand
AGACTCGGGTCCTTTATAGGGTTTTTATGGGGGGGGCGCCCGAGAGGTCACGGGCGCCCTGATCAAGGCTGGTCAACTGCAGCTTTTGCTGCTTTGACTGGCGTGGACGACAGTTTGTCGATGGGGGCGCCCGACAGGTCACGGGCGCCCTGGTCAAAGGTAGTTGATTGCAGCCTTTTGGCTGCTTTAATCAGCGTGGGGGACAGAAGCGTATAGGAGCGCCCGACAGGTCACGGCGCCCTTGTCAAGTCGGTCAAATGCAGCTTTTTGCTGCTTTGACTGGAGCTGGTACGTTGTCAGTGTTGTCGGGGCGCGCCGACAGGTTACGGCGCCCTCATGGGACTGCTTTCAGCAGCCTTTGACCTTGTGCAGTTGGGCGCCCGGGACGGTCAGGGCGCCCTAGGTAGCAGCCTTTTGACTATTTTGACCAGGTTTGATTGTTTGACTTCGTTTGACTGTGTTTGACTATGTTAATCATAGTTTGACTATGCTAACCACAGTTTGACCATGATTATGAAAGCACAAGCAAGGTGGTTTAATTTGAGTTTAATTTTCCTGTCTCACTTAATCTAGGGTTTTCAAACACGTTAACCTTAAGATTTTTGTGAGACAGGTTTGAGGGTAAAATTTTTTTTTTAAAAAAAGGAGTTTTAATTTACTTTGAAAAGTTATTTACTTTTGAAAACAGATTTTTAAACAAATAAGTTTAGAAATTTTGAAAAATAGATTAAGTGATTTTTGAAAAAGAAATAAGTTTAAGAAGTAGAAATTTTGAAAACAGATTAAGAGTTTTTCGAAAAAGAGATGGGTTTTAAGAAATAGAGATTTTGAAAACAGATTAGAATCTATAATTATTTGAAATTTGAGTTAGATTCGAATTTGACAAAAGATAATTTGAATTTGAATTTCAGAAATTGGCTTCCAGGTCTTGGCGAGGCACTAGGCCTTCTTTGGCCGTAGCCTTATGGGATCATCCACCCTTTCCTTGACAAAGCTTTTTAATGAAATTTCATTTTCAAATTAAATTAGGTCATTTTCTGATCTAACTAGCTTGGATCTTGGATCGGTAGCTTCGGCCGATTTCACCAATCTAAAGAGACCAAGTAGACTTGATCTTATTAGAGTTGGTTTCCCCAACGTACTATCATCTCACCTCCTTCCAATACTATGTTTTCAATTTTCAAGTAATTGAGTCCTTAAATCTAAGTATTCCTACATCTAAGCATGGCAAATTGCAGAAAATTAAATAAACATGCAATCAAGCAATTAAAAAAAATTATCTAATTATAAAAATTGTTTTGATTTTGGCTCCCCCTGGACTAAAGCCTCTGTATGGGTTAGGCAAGATGTGAATCTTGTCCTTGGGAATCCAAAATTGATTTGAACCAGTTGGTTTAGTCAGGCACAGTTTTGGCACCCATGCCTGAACCTTAGGTCTTGACTGGTTCAGTACAGCAAAGTAAGATCTTTGCCGAGATTTGGTTCTATAACCAAGTCCGGATCGGTTTAGAACAGACTTCTGTTTTCCAAGAATCATATCAAGATTCTTGGAATCAGAAGTGAATCGTTCTAAAGTTGTTCGTAAGTCCTTAACTTGAGTTTTCAGGGAGGAGTTCTCTGATTCAAGTTTTTCAACTTGATCAGGGGTTCCTTCCTGAATTTTCTCAGTTAAGGATTTAGACTCAGCTCCCTCTTTCAGGAGTTTTACTTCCTGTCGAAGGGACTCGATTCGGAGTTTGGCTTTCGCCAAATCTCGGGATAGATAGGAAATAAACGACTTCAATTGCAATTTTGAAAAACCCGTTACCCTTATTTCGCCGTTGTCGGAGAAGGTCAGCTTGCCGTCGTCCTGGTCCGAGTCTGAGTCAGTCTCGATTTGATCCGAAGCGGTCAGGGCTAGAAGATTGGACTGCGGTGCTTCTTCTTCTTCTTCAGAGGAAGACTCGTCCCAGGTTGCTTGGAGTGCCTTTTTCTTTCTTGTCTTTTTGGACTCCTTTAGACTTGGACATTCAAACTTGTAGTGACCCTTCTTTTTTCATTCGTAGCAGGTTACGTTGGGCTTGTGTTTGTCAGTTGCTGGTTCAGCTGGTTCATCCTTTCTTCGGCCTGTTCTCTGTGTGTTGGCTTGGTTTTTCAACTTTTTGTAGTAGCTCCGAGCTAGCCGGACCAGTTCAGATTGATCTCCTTCTTGATCTTCTGTTTCTGAATCTGAGGTAGACTCGGGTTCAACTTGAGTTTTCTTCTTAGTCGTCCTTCCTGTTTTCCCTGCAAAGAAAGCTATACTTTTCTCGGCCAAATTGCAGTTAGTCTGTTCATGAAGTTCAAGTTCAGAAAATAACTCATCTAACTTAATTTATGAAAGATCCCTAGAGACCTTGTATGCATCTACCATAGATGCCCACAAGGTGGTCCTAGGGAACGCGTTTAGGGCATACCTTATAAGATCACGATTTTGAACCTGGTGACCTATTGCGTGAAGACCGTTCATTAATTCCTGGATTCTGGCGTGGAGCTGGGCTGCTGTCTCATTGTCTGCCATCTTGATGGTGAAGAGCTTGTTCAGTAGTAGATCCCGTTTGCTGATCCTCGTATCTGAAGTTCCTTCATGGAGCTCAATCAGTTTAGCCCATAGCTCCTTGGCACTGTTGAAAGGGCCTACGCGGTTCAGCTCCTCTTTCGTTAGTCCGCATTGGAGGGTCTGAGTTGCTTTGGCGTCAGCTTCGATTTTACGTTTAAGGGCAGTGTCCCACTCTGAGTAGTTTTGCGGTACGCCTTCAGCATTTGTGGGAATCATCAGTCCAGACTGGATGATTATCCACATATCCACCTGGGTTTTCAGGTGGACCTCCATTCGACTTTTCCAGTAAGGAAAGTCTTCTCCACTGAAAAGTGGAGGTCTGGCGGTGCTAAAGCCTTCTTGGATGGCCATTTGTTCTGAAATAGCAAACAAAAAAAAACCAACAAAAAATATTCCAAGACTTGGTCTTGGATTAGTAGTGCGGGAAGAATAAATAAAAACAAATTTCAAGGGGTGTTGCACCAACCTTGAAAGAAAAATTCGAATGAAAAATATTTAACGAAAAAGAATTGAGAGAGAAAAATAAATCCGAAATTTTCAAACTGGTGGTTGCACCAAGTTTGAATTCCCCGCTCTGATACCACTTGTTGGATCGAGAGATGCGATAGAGGGGGGGGGGTGAATGTCGCAAATCGTTCGGATTAAAAAAAAGAGTAAGTGCGCGGCGGAAATAGAGACAACGCAACACAACGCTAACAAGGTCGTTTTACTTGGTTCGGAGCCTGGGTCGACTCCTACTCCAAGGCCCACGGTCGTTGACCGTTTACTTTGGGCAATTCTATAATGCGTAGAATGAATACAGAAGAGAAATACAGTTTGCAATAAGAAAGATTACACTTCTGTATTTACCAACTCCCGGGTTAGGCTCGAGTTTCGGTGCAGCGGGAGGTCGACGGCGCTTCGGACTTGAGTCGGGATGTTCTTGGAGCAGAGCGCGGTCGTCGGAGCGTTTGGATGCGTTGAATGAAAGCAGTAGAGCGTGGAAGCGTCGCAGTAATTGATGCTCTGAAGAAGGAGGTCGAGGGCCCTTTATATAGGGCCTGGGGGCGCCCTGGTCGATGGGGGCACCCCCCCACGTGGCAGCAGATCCAGTTGTAGCTCGGTCGCGGTCTGATCCCCTTATCCTCGGGATCCGGTTTGACCGGGGCGCCCAGATTGACCGGTCAAAGCCTCATCTCCTCGGCTTCGCAGGGATGCGCTTCGGCAGCTGGCAGTGGGGGCGCCCGCGACACGCGGGGCGCCCGCGACAAGCGGGGCGAAGCGCGTTGAGGTTCTTACAGACTTGGGTTGACCTTGGGGGCGCCCGGATCGTCCGGGGCGCCCTGCTCAGCTTCTGCCTCACTCCTTTGAGGCTCTCTGAGCTGCAGATACTCAGTCCTTCGATCCTGCATCCAGGGTTAGTCCAAATAACAATCATATTATTATTTTATACAGCCTTAGCTGTCTTGGTTCTGACTTTGGTCTCCAAAATGGAGCCCTAGGTCGAACCGACGCCTAATGTTCCCTCAAGGGGAACGCGTCCTCACCTACTCCTCTCGGGAGAGTTTACCTGGTGCCAACCGGATCCTCCAGTTGGACTTTTGCCCGGCAGTCCTTCGCCAGGTCTTGAGTACCACGCAGTCCTTACCTTGGTGCCTAGCAGCACTTCGCTAGGTCTTTTCTTCTGGCAGCCCTCTGCCAGTGCCTAGCATTCCTTCGCTAGGGTTTGTCCATTCTGGCAGTCCTTCGCCAGAGCCTAGCAGTCCTTCGCTAGGGCTTTTCTTCTGGCTAGCATTCCTTTGCCAGTGCCTAGCATTCCTTCGCTAGGGCTTTTCCTGTACACTCAAGAAACCTGTTAGACAACAACTAACCCTTAACTTTTGAACCCTTTTGCCAATATCAAAACACAAGTTTGACTTGGGTGCATTCTGCACCAACAATCTCCCCCTTTTTGATATATGGCAACCTAGTTCAAAAAGTTAAGGAAAAAAATGCTGAAATTGAAATCCTAAGTTAGATTCCCTCCCCCTGGAAGAAATCTCCCCCTAGGTTTTTCAAAAATAGGTGGTGTGAGTTAAGTACTTAGAAGATTTCATGTTTTGATAATAAGTTGGGAAATCTTCTAAAGTTTTTTGCTAAGTTTTTCGAAAAGATGTTCTAAGTTTGGAAAACTTTGAAAACTTTAGACAAATTTTCAGTTTTAGGAACATTTCACACTTTGGAAAATTTTCAGTTTTGGAAAAATTTCAGACTTAGAAAATTTTCAGTTTTGGAAAATTTCAGACACTACGTTAAGCTTAAACATAATTTCAAAACACATAGTCCAGAGTTGGAGATTTTTAAAGAGAATTTTAAAACCTTTAAGCTTAACAATAATTTTAAGCAAAAACATTAAGTTTCAAAATAATTCAGAGTTTAGAAATAAAACTAACTTTGATTCACCAAAATTTTTAAAGAGAATTTTAAAACCTTTAAACTTAACAATAATTTTAAGCAAAAACATTAAGTTTCAAAATAATTCAGAGTTTAGAAATAAAACTAACTTTGATTCACCAATTTTTATTTTTTCAGTTCAACTTTTTGAAGAAGACGATGGGAAAAAATTTTAAAAAATTTTGTTCCCTGTTTCCTTTCCAACTCTCCCCCTTTGACATATATCAAAAATGCAGAAATTTTTTTTGCAATAATTAAAGCATTTGCTGTACTGAATCAAACTGGAACCTAAGTCTGGTTAAATCTTTAGGGACGTGTCTAACCCAATTAGCTACTTACCAACTGTTATAAACAGTAGTTTTCGCTAGGGTTAGTCAAGTTAAGTGCATTGTTCAAGTTAGATTGTCTAAACTTGATACTTAACTTGATTGCTGTTCAATTTGTATTTAGTGACCCAACTACTGCAGATGCACTGACTTAAAGCATCTTGAGTTAAGGCAAAGACCTAAGCATCTCAACCCTTTCTAGGTTATCACTCAAAGTACCCTAAGGTGCTTGTGAGATGCTGGCTTCTAGATCTATAGGTGCATGCAATTCTAGGGTTAGAGCCTAGGCTAAGTCCATTTCGAAGAAAAACCCTAGATTTGGCTTCAACCTTCATTTTCAAAATGATATATATTTGTGGAGCTAACCATGTTTTTGTTCTTGTTTTTGCTTTGTCTCTATCGTGATCCTCTTCCTCATTTCTTGATCAAAAATTTTATATCTACCTTTTTGATTGGGTCTCATATGATCAACTTCTGTATGATTCACTCTATGTCCATCTTACTATATTAATTGACCTCCTTAGAAAGTCATCTAAGGGAAAGGAGGTAGCAGAAGAGAGTTCTCAAGAGAAAACCTTTTCATCCTCTCTAAGGCCTCCATCTCCCCTGCATCCTAGATTTCCGAACCTTCTCTATGCCCTAGACTTTCATTGGCACAACTTCGAACTAATGCCATGTCGATCAGTGGACCGAACCTTCATTTATGAACATTGCCCTACGATAAAAGAAATCATTGAGTACTATGGGCTTCAAAACATCCTTTTCTTAGAAAGGCCGATCAATGTTAACTTGATCTCTGAATTCTACAATAATCTGGCCAATGGGGAGGGCATGGGATGGCAGACCCGTGTCACCGGTGTCGATCTCGACTTTACCTTATCATCCTTCACTCGGTTTCTGGGTTGTCATCAATCTAAGAACGATTTCTCACTTTATCCATATCATCCTGTTCCTCTTCCTGCACCTTTCACTGGAATCACTCCGGACTCTATATATGAACATTTTCTAGGCCACCCCAGACCACGGGGTTTTGGTGCGGATATTTATAACTTTCCCACATTCCCTGCTCTTCGTCTATCTCCCATCGATTATATCCTGTTTCAAATTATCTCAAACTGTCTTCTTCCAACTACGTCCAAGTATCTTGATGCGATCCTTACATCTCACTGCCTGATGCTTTACGGGATGCATCTGCAGCTCGATTTTGACATAGCATCGTCCATCTATTCCTCCATCATTGTCCATGGTCTGAGGTCCGGTCAGACGATCTACATGCCATTCGGCCATATCATCACTGCCTGGCTGGAGTCAGTTGGCATCGACGTCTCACAGGGCCAAATCGTGCCGATGAATCGACGAGACTGTCGACTGGATCGTCGTATGCTTGCCCAATCCGGCATTGTTCTCGGGACTGAGGGGATGCGATGGAAGGATCGCAACCAAGTGGAGGAGTTGCCGCTAGCGGTTCATGCCGAGGATGCACCAGCTGTTCCTACTAATGCTGCGATGGACGATCTCATGCACGATGACGACCCTCCTGCTGACTCTTGATTTCGGATATCTGCCGCTTTACCTATGTATTTGATCTTAACTGTGTTGTATGACTCTTGGGCTGTATGCCCTCTGACTTTGTTGTTGTGACCTTGAGTCACACATACTTTGCTACGTGTTTGGATGCTTTCATGCTTTGACTTATCTGCCATGCTTATCTATTATTGTTGATGCCATGACTGATTATGTACTTGCTATCTGCATGACTGTTCGATTACCATATTCATGCTTACATTGCCATGCTTATTTGGTACTTATGAATATTATGGCATGTTTTGGGAGTCTATATTTCATACTCATATGATGCATGTGATTGCTATGTCTTGCTATAATTGTTCACATGTGTTCGTATGCCAATTCCACAAACTATCACATTTTTGATGAGTTGGGATACCTCTAGGATTGAGGGGGAGTTTTGTTTAAACTTGACAGCCCCTCTGGCTCCTTTTCGGTGTTCGACAAAGGGGGAGAGTGTGGATTGGTTAAGTTTAGCATGACTATGTTGTAGGGGGAGAATCTGGATTCCCCTATGATTCTAAAATTGGAATATTGATTGAGAAATCCTAAACTTAAAATCGGGTTGTCAAACAACAAAAAGGGGGAGATTGTTGATGCAGTCTGGCCCTGATTGTTGTTTTGGTGTTGACAACGATTTTAAGTTAGGAGGATGATTATGATTTGGGAAATCCTAACCTGGGAGGTTAGGTGTGATGATTATGATGATTATGATTAAGTCCTAATCGAGGATTAGGCATGATATGGAAAATCCTAGCTTGGAGGGCTAGGTGTTGGAAAAGTCCTAATTCGGAAAGGTTGGGTGAAAAGTCCTAGCTTGGAGGGCTAGGTGAAAAGTCCTAACCTGGAGGGTTAGGTGCAAATTCCCATCCTGGAGAATTAGGTGAAAAAGTCCTGGCTTGGAGGGTCAGGTGCCTAGCTTGGAGGGCTAGGTTGGATGATGTTCTAACTCGAAAGAGTTGGGTGAAAAGTCCTAGCTTGGAGGGCTAGGTGAAAAGTCCTAGCTTGGAGGGCTAGGTGAAAAGTCCTAACTTGGAGGGTTAGGTGCAAATTCCCAACTTGGAGAGTTAGATGGAAAAATCCTTAGCTTGGAGGGCTAAGGTGGATGAATTCCTAGCTTGGAGGGCTAGGGTTGAGTCGCTGGATCGGTCTGGTGACCGATCAGGGACATTGGCACGCTGCTCCTTAGTGGATCGGTCTGGTGACCGATCTAGCTATGTCTGATCGGTCTGGGGACCGATCAGGGAGCGCACAGTGAGATTGGGAATCTGCTGTGTGGCTCCTGATCGGACCAGTGACCGATCAGGGAGCAGGCTGCTTCCTCGCTGTCTTGCTTCTGATCGGTCTGGAGACCGATCAGGGAGCAAATGATGAGTGAGTTCCCTTGCTGATCAAAGCCTTGGATCGGTCTTGTGACCGATCAGGGATCTTGGATCTGATTAAAAAGTTACTGTTCATCTGCTCTGATCGGTCTGGATGACCGATCAGGATCCAATCTGATCGGTCTGGTGACCGATCAGGCTTCACCCTGATCGGTCTGGTGACCGATCAGGCGTGTATAGCTGCGAGAGCTGGGAATCCCAGCAAAGCAGTGGATCGGTCTGGTGACCGATCCACACACCCTGGATCGGTCTGGTGACCGATCACTTTAATTCAAATTCACTGTCAGACGCGGTCAGAATTTCTGATCGAATCCGATTTGCTGATGTATGTTGATATGTTGCTTGATATTCTGCTCTAATGCTCTGATTGAGTTTCAGGTGACAGGGGAAGACTCAAACACTCAAGGAGAAGTCAAGGTGTGCTTTCCTTGGAGCAGGTTTGTCCCTTTTCCCATCTCAGGTTGCAACGGCGAGCTGCGGACTGGAGCTAAGACTGGGGCTTGGCTGAGGAGCTCAGTGAGTCCAGAGATAGCTCAGTAGAGGCTGGCGTTGGCAGATGAGTAGCTGGGAGCTACAGAGATGGTGTCACCCGTCGCTTGGCGGAGAAACAAAAGGAATGCGAGAGTTGAGTTCCATAGGATTTTTACAGTTTTGATACTTGCTGATCTGCTTCGTGTTCTTGCGTTCTGCTACTACAAGCTTGCTGTTCTTGAGTTCTTCAACCATTCTAAGCAAGCTATTGAGAAGCAATCATCATACTTGAGCGCTTGAAGGAGAAAACAAGAAGCTGGGAGTCCGACAGTGGGAAGACACGAAGCAGACGGGGTCTGCGTGAGATCGCCACTGGGTGGAGCTCGGAAAGCTTGCTGTGTTTAATCCTTGCTAAGTGTTTGAGTAAGATCTTTCTTGTTGTTGTTTCATTGTGCTTATTATATATCATTGGTTGAAACACACTGTGGAGAGGTTTCTCCACCGAGAAGGAGGTTGCTTCATATCCGGTGTTAACCGGGGCTTGATCTGCCGACGATCAAGGGATCGCCCACCTCAAGGGCACGCCAAGGAGTAGGGGCAAGTTATCCCCGAACCTTGTAAACCCTCCTTGTTAGCGATCTTGCTAGTTGTGTGTGCTTTGCTCTCGTTTGTTTTTCTGCATACTCTATTTTCCATTCTTTCCGCTGTGCTACTAATAACTAAGTTGCAGAAATCGTGATAAGTATTCAAGGGGCAAGCGATTGTCTATATTCACCCCCCTCTCTATAGCCATCTCGTTCCCAACAGTTTTGATATTGGCAAAGGATTCAAAGTTAAGTTTATTTGTGATCTAACAATGTTACTCAAGTGTGTAGAGACAAAGTCCTAGCGAAGGAATGCTAGGCACCTGGCGAAGGACTGCCAGGAAATAAAATCCTAGCGAAGGGCTGCTAGGCACCTGGCGAAGGACTGCCAGGATACAAAGCCCTAGCGAAGGACTGCTAGCCACCTGGCGAAGGACTGCCAGTATCCAAGCCCTAGCGAAGGACTGCTAGGCAACTGGCGAAGGACTACCAGTATCCAAACCCTAGCGAAGGACTGCTAGGCGCCAGGTGAAGGACAGCTTGGGACTGAAGCCCTAGCGAAGGAATGCCAGGCACTGGGCGAAGGGCAGCTCGGTATCCAAGACCTGGCAAAGGACCGCCAGGCAAAAGGCCAACCAGAGGAGCGGTTGGCATCAGGTACATTCTCCCGAGAGGAGTAGGTGAGGACGCGTTCCCCGTCGAGGGAACAGTAGGCGTCGGTTCGACCTAGGGCTCCATTTTGGAAACCCAAAGTCAGAACCAAGACAGCTAAGGCTGTATAAACTAATATTTTATTGTTTTATGGAGTTTTGGACTAACCCTGGATGCAGGATCGAAGGAACGAGTGTCTGCAGCTCAGAGAGCCTCAAAGGAATGAGGTAACAGCTGACCAGGGCGCCCGGAGTATCCCGGGCGCCCCCAAGGTGAACACAAAACACATAAAACAAAAGCAGGCTTCAACAGCTCATCTCCCGGGCGCCCCCAGCGCTCCGGGCGACCCCAGCGCCAACTACCGAAGCAGCTCCCTTCGAAGCCAACAGATAAAAGTTTGACCCAGTCAATACGGGCGCCACGAGCGCTCCGGGCGCCCCGGTCAAAGCTGATCCCGAATGTAAAGGGATCAGAAGCTGACCGAGCAATTTCCGGATCAACTGACACGTGGGGGGGGGGGCGCCCCCGACGTTCCGGGCGCCCCCAGGGCTATATAAAGGGCCCTCGATGTTGGTGCAGAATGCACCCAAGTCAAACCTGTGTTTTGATATTGGCAAAAGGGTTCAAAAGTTAAGGGTTAGTTGTTGTCTAACAAGTTTCTTGAGTGTACAGGAAAAGCCCTAGCGAAGGAATGCTAGGCACTGGCAAAGGAATGCCAGCCAGAAGAAAAGCCCTAGCGAAGGACCGCTAGGCTTTGGCGAAGGACTGCCAGAATGGACAAACCCTAGCGAAGGAATGCTAGGCCCTGGCAAAGGGCTGCCAGAAGAAAAGACCTAGCGAAGGGCTGCTAGGCACCAAGCGAAGGGCTGCTTGGTACTCAAGACCTAGCGAAGGGCTGCTAGGCACCAAGCGAAGGGCTGCTTGGTACTCAAGACCTGGCGAAGGGCTGCCAGGCAAAAGTCCAACTGGAGGAGCCGGTTGGCACCAGGTAAACTCTCCCGAGAGGAGTAGGTGAGGACGCGTTCCCCTTGAGGGAACATTAGGCGTCGGTTCGACCTAGGGCTCTATTTTGGAGACCAAAGTCAGAACCAAGACAGCTAAGGCTGTATAAATCTAATTAATTTTTATGTTATCTTGTTTTGGACTAACCCTGGATGCAGGACCGAAGGAACGTGTGTCTGCAGCTCAGAAAGCCTCAGAGGAGAGAGGCAGTTGCTGAGTAGGGCGCCCGGAGCGTCCCGGGCGCCCCCAAGGGCCATACAAAACGAGTAACAAGAAGACTGGTTCGAATACACACTGGGTCGGGCGCCCCCGTGCTCCCGGGCGCCCCCTGCGCTGCGGGCGCCCCCTGGCGCATACCTCGAACCAAGAAGCCCTCGAAGCCAGGCAGATAATCTTTGACCCGGTCAATGCGGGCGCCCCGAGCGCTGCGGGCGCCCCGGTCAAAACTGATCCTGAAGATAAGGGGATCAGACGCTGACCGAGATCGGAACGGATCGGCTGCCACGTAGGGGGGCGCCCCCGACGTCCCGGGCGCCCCCTAGCCCTATATAAAGGGCCCTCGACCCCAGGCTTCAATACACTGCTTTCATTCAACGCATCCAAACGCTCTGACGACCGCGCTCTGCTCCGGAAACTTCCCGACTCAAGAACGAAGCGCCGTCAACCTCCCACTGCACCGAAACTCGATCTACACCGAGAGTTGGTAAAACAAAGTGTATATTTCTATTTACAGTGATTTTGTAATCTCACTTTGTAACCGTTTTGCGCACTATAGAATTGCCCAAAGTAAACGGTCAACGACCGTGGGCCTTGGAGTAGGAGTCGACCCAGGCTCCGAACCAAGTAAAACCTTGGTGTTTGCGTTGTTTGTTTTTATTCCGCCGCGCACTTACTCTTTCTTTTAAATCCGAACATTTTTCGATATTCACCTCCCCTCTATCGGTCTTTCTCGATTCAACAAGTGGTATCAGAGCGGGGAATTCAAACTTGGTGCAACCACCAGTTTGAAAATTTTTCGGATTTCTTTCGTTTTCTCTCTCATTTTTTTATAAATATTTTCGTTCGAGTTTTTCTTTCAAGGTTGGTGCAACACCCCTTGAAATTTGTTCCTTTTTTCCCGCACTACTAATCCAAGACCAAGTCTTGGAATATTTTCGTTGTTTTTGTTGTTTGCTAGTTCAGTAACAAATGACCATCCAAGAAGGTTTTAGCACCGCCAGACCTCCACTTTTCAGTGGAGAAGACTTTCCTTACTGGAAAAGTGGAATGGAGGTCCACCTGAAAACTCAGGTGGATATGTGGATAATCATCCAGTCTGGACTGATGATTCCCACAAATGCTGAAGGCGTACCACAAAACTACTCAGAGTGGGACACTGCCCTTAAACGCAAGATTGAAGCTGACGCCAAAGCAACTCAGACCCTTCAATGCGGACTGACAAAAGAGGAGCTGAACCGCGTAGGCCCATTCAACAGTGCCAAGGAGCTATGGGCTAAACTGATCGAGCTCCACGAAGGAACTTCAGATACGAGGATCAGCAAACGGGATCTGCTACTGAACAAGCTCTTCACCATCAGAATGGCAGATAACGAGACAGCAGCTCAGCTCCATGCCAGAATCCAGGAATTGATGAACGGTCTTCACGCAATAGGTCACCAGGTTCAAAACCGTGATCTTATAAGGTATGCCCTAAACGCGTTCCCTAGGACCACCTTGTGGGCATCTATGGTAGATGCATACAAGGTCTCTAGGGATCTTTCAAAAATTAAGTTAGATGAGTTATTTTCTGAACTTGAACTGCATGAACAGACTAACTGCAATTTGGTCGAGAAAAGTATAGCTTTCTTTGCAGGGAAAACAGGAAAGACGACCAAGAAGCAAACTCAAGTTGAACCCGAATCTACCTCAGATTCAGAAACAGAAGATCAAGAAGAAGATCAATCTGAACTGGTCCGGCTAGCTCGAAGCTACTACAAAAAGTTGAAGAACCAAACCAACACACGGAGAACAAGCCGAAGAAAGGACGGACAAGCTGAACCGGCAATGACAAACACAAGCCCAACGTAACCTGCTACGAATGCAAGAAGAAGGGCCACTACAAGACTGAATGTCCAAGCCTAAAGGAGTCCAAAAAGACCAAAAAGAAGAAGGCACTCCAAGCAACCTGGGACGAGTCTTCCTCAGAAGGAGAAGAAGAAGCACCCCAGTCCAATCTTCTAGCCCTGACCGCTTCGGATCAAATCGAGACTGACTCAGACTCGGACCAAGACGACGGCAAGCTGACCTTCTCCGACAACGACGAAATAAGGGTAACGGGTTTTTCAAAATTGCAATTGAATTCGCTTATTTCCTATCTATCCCGAGATTTGGCGAAAGCCAAACTCCGAATCGAGTCCCTCCGACAGGAAGTAAAACTCCTGAAAGAGGAAGCTGAGTCTAAGGCCTTAACCGAGAAACTTTAGGAAGGAACCCCTGATCAAGTTGAAAAACTTGAATCAGAGAATTCCTCCCTGAAAACTCAAGTTAAGGACTTAAGAACAGCTTTAGAACGATTCACTTCTGGTTCCAAGAACCTTGATATGATTCTTGGAAAACAGAAGTCTGTTCTAAACCGATTCGGACTTGGCTATAGAACCAAATCTCGGCAAAGATCTTACTTTGCTGTACTGAACCAGTCAAGACCTAAGGTTCAGGCATGGGTGCCAAAACTGTGCCTGACTAAACCAATTGGTTCAAATCAATTTTGGATCCCCAAGGACAAGATTCACATCTTGCCTAACCATCACCGTGGCTTTAGTCCAGGGGGAGCCAAACTGAAAACTATTTTTATTATTAGATAAACTTGCAATTCTTGATTGAAACTGCTTGATTGATTGTCTATTTAATTTCTGCAAATTACCATGCTTAGACTTAGGCTAGTTTAAGGACTAAACAAACTTAGCTGAAATTTGACAACATAGTATTGGGTAGAGGTGAGATGATAGTACGTTGGGGAAACCAATTCTAATAAGATCAAGTTTACTTGGTCTCTTTAGACTGGTGAAACCAGCCGAAGCTACCGATCCAAAATCCAAACTAGTTAGACCAGAAATTTTTCAAATAATAACTTTGAAAATGAAATTTCATTAAAAGGCTTTGTCAAGGAAAGGGTGGATGATCCCATAAGGCTACGGCCAAAGAAGGCCTAGTGCCTCGCCAAGACCTGGAAGCCAATTTCTGAAATTCAAATTCAAATTATCTTTTGTCAAATTCGAATCTAACTCAAATTTCAAATAATTATAGATTCTAATCTGTTTTCAAAATTTCTATTTTTCAAACTTATTCTCTTTTTGAAAAACACTTAATCTGTTTTCAAAATTTCTATTTTTTTTCAAATCTGTTTTCAAAAATAAAGAACTTTTTCGAAAATAAATTGAAATGCCTTTTCAAAACTAATTTTTACCCTCAAACCTGTCTCACAAAAACCTTAAGGTTAACGTGATTGAAAACCCTAGACTGGGGTGAGACAGACTAGGAAGTGAAACTCAATTTAAGCTATCCCTAACTTAAATTGGATCCAAATCATCAAAAATTCTTTATGTGTAGGAACATAAAGATTTGGACCAATGGATGTTAGATAGCGGGTGCTCCAGACATATGACTGGGGACAAATTGAAGTTCACCAAACTCAAGTTCAAAAACCTGGGCTCAGTGGCATTTGGTAACAATGCTACACTCAAGGTAATTGGGTCAGGTAATATTGAACTTAAATCCAATTTCATTATTAAGAAAGTTCTATTGGTGGAAAACTTCAATTTTAACTTACTTAGCATAAGTCAGTTATGTGATTCTGGTTATTTAGTTACTTTCAACAATTCTAATTGCCTGATTAGAAATGCACAAGACTCAGAAATCATGCTTAAGGGCACTAGGAAAAACAATGTATACACTATAAATCTTCCCCTTATACCCAAATGCATGTTAACACAGTTAGAACAATCAAAACTCTGGCATAGGAGATTAGGTCATACCAATCTAAGAACTATCTCAAAAATTACCCAACTTGGCTTAATCAAAGGTGTCCCCAAAATTAAGAATAATGAAAACCTAATATGTGAATCTTGTAATCAAGGCAAACAAACCAAGTCTAGTCACAAATTGATCCAATCTGATCAAACCCAAACCACACTTGAGCTCCTACACCTTGACCTATTTGATTCACATGGAGCCAAGTCACTAAGTGGAAACCGATACTGCTTAGTGATAATTGATGACTACTCTAGGTTCACCTGGGTCAGGTTTCTAAAGACCAAAGATGAAACCCTGAACCTATTTAACAACTTTTGTAAATTGATTGAAAATCAAAATGATACCAAAATCAAAAGACTTAGGTCTGACCACGGGGGAGAATTCGAGAATCAAAGATTCGAAGAATTCTGTAAAGTAAATGGATATAAACACGAATTTTCGTGTCCCAGGACCCCCCAACAAAATGGCATAGTAGAAAGAAAAAATAGAACCCTACAGGAAGCTGCTAGGGCTATGCTCAATGAATTTGACCTACCTAACCACTATTGGGCAGAAGCAATCAGCACAGCTTGCTATATCCAAAATAGGATTCTACCTAATAAAAAGATAAATAAAACACCCTATGAACTTTACTACCATAGACTTCCAAACCTACACTATCTTAGAGTCTTTGGATGCAAAGTCCATATTCTTAATACCAAAGACTATCTTGGAAAGTTTCAATCCAAGTCAAACCCAGGTATCTTTTTAGGATACTCTACAACAAGTAGAGCTTATAGGGTCTACAACAAAACAACTAAGAAAATTGAAGAAACAACCAACTTAATATTTGATGAAGAAACTAACCCAAAATCTGACAATTCTGACTTAGCTTCATCAAATACTGATCAAGAAGATAACTCTGAAACCCCAATTGAACCCTTTAATGACTTAACAATTGAACCAACTTCTGAATCAGTTGAACCAACCAATGAACCCAGAACTGAACCTATTGGACCAGCTGGACCTGAAGCTGAGCCAAGTACTAGAAAAACCAAGAAACCCAGACTAAGTCACCCAGCTGACCTAATCGTAGGTGATCCAACCTTAGGAGTCAGAACTAGAGCTTCCTATAGAAATCTTAGTCAAATAGCCATGATTTCAAAGATTGAACCTAAGACTATTGAGGAAGCCCTACCTGATCCTGACTGGATCCTAGCCATGCAAGAAGAGTTAGCCCAATTTGAGAGAAACCAAGTCTGGGAGTTAGTACCTAAGCCTAAGGGCAAATCCGTAATTGACACCAAGTGGGTGTTTAGGAATAAGTTAAACGACCAAGGTGAAATAGTCCGAAATAAAGCCCGCTTAGTAGCTAAGGGATTCAGTCAAGTAGAAGGGTTGGATTATGATGAAACCTATGCCCCTGTAGCTAGACTTGAGTCTATTAGGATGTTACTAGCCTTTGCATCCCATAAAGGATTTAAATTATACCAAATGGATGTAAAGTCAGCCTTCTTAAATGGGCTTATTAAGGAAGAAGTTTATGTAGGACAACCCCCAGGATTTGAGGATATAGAAAAACCCGATCATGTCTACAAACTTAGTAAAGCCCTTTATGGACTAAAACAAGCACCCAGGGCCTGGTATGAAAGATTATCCAATTACCTGATTTCTAAAGAATTCAAACAAGGTCAAATTGACCCAACCTTGTTTGTTAAAATTTTAGAAAAGGATATATTTATTGCCCAAATTTACGTAGATGATATAATATTTGGATCAACTAACTCTAAATTTCTAAAAGAATTTGTAACAATAATGGAAAATGAGTTTGAAATGAGTTTAGTTGGGGAACTCAACTTTTTCCTAGGGTTACAAATCAAACAAACTAAGGATGGAAATTATGTACATCAATCTAAATATGCTAAAGAACTAATTAAGAAATTTAAAATGGATAACTCTAAAAGTATAAGTACCCCAATGGCCACAAATGTGAAAATAGATAATGACCCTGATGGTAAACCAGTAGACCTAAAACTTTATAGAAGTATGATAGGAAGTCTACTATACCTTACAGCCAGCAGACCTGATATACTTTTTTCAGTAGGAATGTGCGCTAGGTACCAAACCTGTGCTAAGGAAACTCACTTAGCAGCCCTAAAACGAATTTTAAGATACATTAAGGGCACCCTAAATGTAGGGATATGGTACCCTAGGACTTCATCCTTTAAGTTGTCAGGATACTCTGATTCTGACTATGCTGGTTGTAAATTAGATAGAAAAAGTACAAGTGGAAGCTGTCAACTTTTAGGAAACAGCTTAGTAAGTTGGTGCAGTAGGAAGCAACACTGTGTTGCTCTATCCACAACTGAAGCTGAATATGTAGCCTTAGGAGAGTGTGTAGCTCAACTCCTATGGATGATGCACACCCTTAAGGACTTTCAGCTAGACTACAATCAGACCCAAGTCAATATTGACAATATTAGCTCAATTAACTTAACCAAAAACCCAATACAACATTCTAGAACCAAACACATAGAAGTGAAACATCACTTTGTAAGAGATCACGTAGCTAGGGGTGAAATAGTCCTTAAGCATGTAGACTCCAAGTCCAACCTAGCTGACATATTCACTAAACCCCTACCTGAATCTGAGTTCAGCTCACTAAGAAGGCAGTTAGGATTATGCTTAGTAGAATAGAATCATTTGGTTTTTGCCTTAATTTTAAAATGTTTTAAATTGATTTTAAAATGGTGTTTATTTTAAAAGTTTTTCTAACTTAATCTTAAAAAGTTTTACTTTGGTTTTAAAATTTCTTCCTTGACTTAGTTTTATTTCAAAAACTACCCCCTTCAAAACTAGGGTTTTCTTCGAAATGGACTTAGCCTAGGCTCTAACCCTAGAATTGCATGCACCTATAGATCTAGAAGCCAGCATCTCACAAGCACCTTAGGGTACTTTGAGTGATAACCTAGAAAGGGTTGAGATGCTTAGGTCTTTGCCTTAACTCAAGATGCTTTAAGTCAGTGCATCTGCAGTAGTTGGGGCACTAAATACAAACTGAACAGCAATCAAGTTAAGTATCAAGTTTAGACAATCTAACTTGAACAATGCACTTAACTTGACTAACCCTAGCGAAAACTACTGTTTATAACAGTTGGTAAGTAGCTAATTGGGTTAGACACGTCCCTAAAGATTTAACCAGACTTAGGTTCCAGTTTGATTCAGTACAGCAAATGCTTTAATTATTGCAAAATTTTTTCTGCATTTTTGATATATGTCAAAGGGGGAGAGTTGGAAAGGAAACAGGGAACAAAATTTTTTTTAAATTTTTTCCCATCGTCTTCTTCAAAAAGTTGAACTGAAAAAATAAAATTGGTGAATCAAAGTTAGTTTTATTTCTAAACTCTGAATTATTTTGAAACTTAATGTTTTTGCTTAAAATTATTGTTAAGCTTAAAGGTTTTAAAATTCTCTTTAAAAATTTCCAACTCTGAACTATGTGTTTTGAAATTATGTTTAAGCTTAACATAGTGCTTGAAAGTTTTCCAAATCTGAAAATTTTCTAAGTCTGAAATTTTTCCAAACTGAAAATTTTCTAAGTCTGAAATTTTCCAAACTGAAAATTTTCTAAGTCTGAAATTTTTCCAAAACTGAAAATTTTCTAAGTCTGAAATTTTTCCAAAACTGAAAATTTTCTAAGTCTGAAATTTTTCCAAAACTGAAAATTTTCCAAAGTGTGAAATGTTCCTAAAACTGAAAATTTGTCTAAAGTTTTCAAAGTTTTCCAAACTTAGAACATCTTTTCGAAAAACTTAGCAAAAAACTTTAGAGATTTCCCAACTTATTATCAAAACATGAAATCTTCTAAGTACTTAACTCACACCACCTATTTTTGAAAAACCTAGGGGGAGATTTCTTCCAGGGGGAGGGAATCTAACTTAGGATTTCAATTTCAGCATTTTTTTCCTTAACTTTTTGAACTAGGTTGCCATATATCAAAAAGGGGGAGATTGTTGGTGCAGAATGCACCCAAGTCAAACCTGTGTTTTGATATTGGCAAAAGGGTTCAAAAGTTAAGGGTTAGTTGTTGTCTAACAAGTTTCTTGAGTGTACAGGAAAAGCCCTAGCGAAGGAATGCTAGGCACTGGCAAAGGAATGCCAGCCAGAAGAAAAGCCCTAGCGAAGGACTGCTAGGCTCTGGCGAAGGACTGCCAGAATGGACAAACCCTAGCGAAGGAATGCTAGGCCCTGGCAAAGGGCTGCCAGAAGAAAAGACCTAGCGAAGGGCTGCTAGGCACCAAGCGAAGGGCTGCTTGGTACTCAAGACCTGGCGAAGGGCTGCCGGGCAAAAGTCCAACTGGAGGAGCCGGTTGGCACCAGGTAAATTCTCCCGAGAGGAGTAGGTGAGGACGCGTTCCCCTTGAGGGAACATTAGGCGTCGGTTCGACCTAGGGCTCCATTTTGGAGACCAAAGTCAGAACCAAGACAGCTAAGGCTGTATAAATCTAATTAATTTTTATGTTATCTTGTTTTGGACTAACCCTGGATGCAGGACCGAAGGAACGTGTGTCTGCAGCTCAGAAAGCCTCAGAGGAGAGAGGCAGTTGCTGAGTAGGGCGCCCG
The DNA here is from genome assembly GCA_024364735.1 of Boesenbergia rotunda. Classification (NCBI taxonomy): domain Eukaryota; kingdom Viridiplantae; phylum Streptophyta; class Magnoliopsida; order Zingiberales; family Zingiberaceae; genus Boesenbergia; species Boesenbergia rotunda. The sequence continues at coordinate 133,094 of JAGFNQ010002037.1, read as the reverse complement.
GAGCGTCCCGGGCGCCCCCAAGGGCCATACAAAACGAGTAACAAGAAGACTGGTTCGAATACACACTGGGTCGGGCGCCCCCGTGCTCCCGGGCGCCCCCTGCGCTGCGGGCGCCCCCTGCGCTGCGGGCGCCCCCTGGCGCATACCTCGAACCAAGAAGCCCTCGAAGCCAGGCAGATAATCTTTGACCCGGTCAATGCGGGCGCCCCGAGCGCTGCGGGCGCCCCGGTCAAAACTGATCCCGAAGATAAGGGGATCAGACGCTGACCGAGATCGGAACGGATCGGCTGCCACGTAGGGGGGCGCCCCCGACGTCCCGGGCGCCCCCTAGCCCTATATAAAGGGCCCTCGACCCCAGGCTTCAATACACTGCTTTCATTCAACGCATCCAAACGCTCTGACGACCGCGCTCTGCTCCGGAAACTTCCCGACTCAAGAACGAAGCGCCGTCAACCTCCCACTGCACCGAAACTCGATCTACACCGGGAGTTGGTAAAACAAAGTGTATATTTCTATTTACAGTGATTTTGTAATCTCACTTTGTAACCGTTTTGTGCACTATAGAATTGCCCAAAGTAAACGGTCAACGATCGTGGGCCTTGGAGTAGGAGTCGACCCAGGCTCCGAACCAAGTAAAACCTTGGTGTTTGCGTTGTTTGTTTTTATTCCGCCGCGCACTTACTCTTTCTTTTAAATCCGAACATTTTCCGATATTCACCCCCCCTCTATCGGTCTTTCTCGATCCAACACTCGACCCCAAGGCTCAGTACAACAATTGATTCAACGCTTCGACGCTCTTCTGCTCCCGCACTCTGCTCCGGAAACTTCCCAACTCGAACCGACGACGTCCCTCCGCTCTGAAAAGTTAATCTCCCTCGGACGTCGGTAACAAAAGAGCAATCTTTTAATTTTGTGCTTATAACACTACTATTGTAATCCATCTTTGTAAACTGTTTTTGCGCCTCATATAGAATTGCCCAAAGTAAACGGTCAACGACCGTGGGCCTTGGAGTAGGAGTCGACCCAGGCTCCGAACCAAGTAAAAATAATTGTGTTTGCGTGTGTTGTGTTTTATTTTCCGCTGTGCAATTTCTCTATCCCTAAATCCGAATGATTTCTGATATTCGCCCCCTCTATCGGTTCTCTCGATCCAACAATCATCAATGCTCAGCGGGGAGGTCATCGTCCTGCATCGGATCATCGGTTGTATCATCAGGTATATAGGACCCTGGTGCAGCACTGCCAGAGGGCGCATCTCCAGGAAGGCCAGACTGGTATGGATGACCAGCCGCCCACACGCGCCACTCCTCGACCCAGGACTGCTGCTGGGTCAGCATTGCAGACTGATACACCTCCTGACTGGCACGCAGACCAGAAATCATGGATCGGAGCTCCGTCTGAAATGTCGTCTGCCCGAGCTCCAACAGGTGTAATTGATGATCCATGGACTGCTCGAGCTCCGCGATCTGCCATCATAGATCGAGATCTGGATTGTACTCATAGTCTACTGCAGCGGGCGCCTCAAGATGTACAGCCGGAGCTGCTGGTACCTGTACGTGGGCCGCCCGTGGTAGCTCCCCTAGACCCCGCCCATCCTTCCATATAAGACTCTGGCCCTGAGGTCTGACAACAATACCAGACTTGGCAAATGCACGTTTCACAAGTCGGCAGTCTTGTCTGACCATGGGCACCGTCCGGCCCTTGGACACATCGATACCGACTGACTGGAGCCAATCAGTGATAATGTGTCCATATGGCATGTAGACTGTGCACCGTCCGGGCTCGCTATACGCTATGATGCAAAAGATAAGGCACGCCGTGAGATCATACTCCAGATGGCGATGCATCGCATAGAGTAGCAAACAATGATATGAACGGATCTCACTGAGAGGTTTGGAAGTGATCGGCAGAATATAGTTTGTGATTATCTTGAAAAGAATATAATCATCAGGGGAAAGACGAAGAGCAGCAAACGTTGGAAAGTCGAGCCCTAACTCATCGAGGCCAGCTGGCCTAGGATGTCGAAAGAAATACTCGTAGATCGAGTCGGGGGTGACTCCCACAAATGGAGGCAGTAACGGGTTCGGGATCGCAGGATAGATAGAGTAAAAATTAGGCGATCGTCGACAACCAACAAAATCTGAAAAGTTTTTGTGGGTAAAGTTAAGGTTGGTTTTGGCTACCCAAGTTGTATACCTAAAACCCCCTTGTGATCCTGGTTGCAAGTTGTTGTAGAATTCGGACACAGACCGATCAAGCCCCCTTGTGGTCCTGTATACCCAGACCGATCAGGCACCATCCTGATCGGACTGGCCTGGTCCTGATCGGTCGGGGCGACCGATCAGGCAAGCTCCTGATCGATCAGGAAGCGAACAGTAGGTTTGGAGGTTTTTCCGTGAGCCCCTGATTGCTCTGTGGACCGATTACCATAGAGTGCCAGATCGGTCCGGGGACCGATCCAGGCCAACACAGAATGTTTGGTCAATTTTTGTGAAGGGTTCTGTGACCTCTCTGATCGATCTGTGGACCAATCACCACAGGAGGGGTCCAGAACGATCTGGGGTCCAATCAGCCCTACGCCTGATTGGTCCGGTGACCGATCATGCTTCCTGGTAATTCCTGATACAATCTGAAACTTTCAATTTTAGACTTCTAAATGATTTCTGAAAGGATCTGATGAAGTTTATCGATCTTGGAAGTGATCCCTTGACTATAATTAATCCCTAAACAAGGATCAAAGGTCCTTATGAGTCAAACAATCACTTTGCTCCACCCATGTGGAGTCAAACTCAATCAACAAACATCCACTCAATTTCAAACAAGTTTGTATCAAATTCAAGTCTCCAATCAAGTTTTCTTGATTGGAATGTCCAAGTATGATTATGGAGCCAAGTACACATATGTTATGCATTGGTTTTCCCCATACTTGGTCACCGAAGTGATTTTTATCTCGTCAACTTAATTTCTCAAGGGATGCATTGACATTTTGAGAAATTAAGTTGATCCTAGCATCTCACCCCATATCTAGCAAACAAAAATGTTTTGGTAAGCCTTATAGTTTGTGTGAGATGCCCCCAAGTTACCCAATTGTTTCCCAACAATTCAAATTGATCATGAAGGGGTTTGAATGCATTTTTGATGTTTATGAAGCGCGACACATTCCCAACTCCCTTCTTAAGAAACTAAACTCATTTTCGGGGAGTGGTTTAGTGAAAATGTCCGCTAAATTTGATTTGGACTCTACATATGAGAGTACAACATCTCCTCTAGCAACATGATCTCTAATGAAGTGGTGACGCACTTCAATATGTTTGGTTCTAGAGTGATGGACTGGATTCTTGGTTAGGTTAATTGTGCTAATGTTGTCATACAACACTTGCACACCTTTGTAGCTTAATCCATAGTCCTCTAGAGTATGAATCATCCACAATAGTTGCGATATACTCTCTCCCATGGTGATATATTCTGCCTCGGTCGTGGAGAGAGCAACACAATGTTGCTTCTGACTTGACCAACTAACTAGAGATGATCCTAGGAATTGGCAACCCCTACTTGTGCTTTTCCGGTCTAACTTGCATCCAACATAGTCGGAATCGGTGTAGCCAATTAGGTCAAAAGATTCGGTACGGGGGTACCATAGACCAACTCCTATTGTGCCCTTAAGGTATCTCAAAATTCTCTTAACAGCAATTAAGTGAGATTCCTTGGCACAAACTTGATACCTAGCGCACATACCCACAGCAAAAAGAATATCAGGTTGACTAGCTATGAGGTATAGCGGACTACCTATCATGCTCCGGTATTGGGTTAAGTCAACAAGTTTACCACTCTCATCATTGTCTAATCTTGTGTTCGTTGCCATGGGAGTGGTTACCTCTTTTGACTCACTCATGTTAAATTTTCGAAGCATCTCTTGAGTATACTTTGATTGGTGCACATGGATTCCGTCACGAGTTTGCTTGATTTCAAGTCCAAGGAAGAAAGTCAACTCTCCCACTAGACTCATCTCAAATTCACTCTCCATGTGTCCAATAAACTCATTTAAATAACCCTTGTTGTTTGAGCCATAAATTATGTCATCGACATATACTTGGGCTATAAATATATTGTCACCATCTCTACGTAGAAATAGTGTAGGGTCTATTTGGCCTCTAACAAAGTCTTTTTCAATTAGAAATGTTGACAACCGCTCATACCATGCTCGGGGTGCTTGTTTAAGGCCATAAAGTACCTTCTTGAGCTTAAATACGTGGTTTGGGAATTCGGTACTCACAAACCTCGGAGGTTGTTCGACATAGACTTCTTCCCTTATTAAACCATTTAGAAAGGCCGATTTGACATCCATTTAATATAACTTGAAACCTTGATGTGCTGCAAATGCAAGCATCAATCGGATGAACTCTAATCATGCCACGGGAGCATAGGTTTCATCATAATCAAGGCCTTCAACATGACTGTAACCCTTGGCTACTAAGCGTTCTTTGTTTCTTATGATTTCTCCCTTATGGTTTAGTTTATTTTTGAAGACCCATTTGGTTCCAATGATGGTGGTCTTCTTGGGTCTAGGGACTAAGTCCCACACTCGACTTCTTTCGAATTGACCTAGTTCATCTTGCATCGCAATGATCTAATCGGGATCATTTAATGCTTCATCAATTTTTCTAGGTTCAATTTCGGAAACGAGAGCAACTTCATTAGCCTTATTCCTAAAGAATGATCTAGTCTTAACCCCATGATGGATGTCTCCAACAATTTGGTCTTGGGGATGACTAGAGGCTAATCTAGTTTGTCTTGGTGTTGATGGTGCTTCTTGAATGGTTTCACTAGACACCAGCTCAGCCTCAGGGTCCGGCTGATCTATGAGTGCCGTCATCGGATTCATCACCATCAACAACATTTAGACTTTCATTTAAATTAGGTCTCCTAAGTTCAAATTGGACTTCATCTTCTGGTTGTTCATTGGCTTTTGGAATTTCTTCAAAAACAACATCAGAAGATTCTTCAACTAATCTAGATTTCTTATTGTAGACTCGGTAGACTTTGCTAACATGGGAGTACCCGACCAGTATCCCTTCATCAGCTTTTGCCGTGAACTTTCCAAGGTCGTCCTTGGTATTTAGGATGAATACCTTACAACCAAACACCCTAAGGTGTTTAACCGTAGGTGGTTTTCCAAACCAAAGTTCATGTGGAGTCTTTCCAAGAAATCTATGGATGAGGACTCGATTTTAGACATAGCAAGCTGTATTTACAGCTTCAGCCCATAAGTAACTCGGTAATGAGTACTCATTAAGCATGTTTCGTGCAACCTCTTGTAAAACACGATTCTTCTTCTCTACAATACCATTTTGTTGTGGTGTTCTAGGAGTGGAGAACTCATGCCTATACCCTCTATCTTGACAAAACTCTAAAAATCGTTGATTTTGAAATTCACCTCCATGATCACTTCTTATTCTCTTAATGGTTGATGATTTTTCATTTTCAACTCTTCTACAAAAAAAAATGAAAACATCTAAGGTTTGGTCCTTATATTTAAGAAAATAAGTCCATGTATATCTAGTAAAATCATTAATGATAACAAAGCAATATCTACTTCCATTCAATGATATGATAGTGCACAAGTCCATGTGAAGTAAATCCAATGCGGTAGAAGTACTTACAGTGCTTTTACCTTTATGTGCAGATTTTGTTTGCTTACCCATTTGACATGCATCACAAATCTTTTCTTTTTCATACTTGATGCTTGGTAAGCCACGAACTAGTCCCTTGTTGCCCAACTTCCGGATATTCTTCATGTTCACATGTGCTAGTCTCCGGTGCCAAAGGGTGGGCTCCTCTTCTTTTGACATGAAACACTTAGCAAGAGCATTAGTAGCACTTTTAAATGAAACTTGATAAATGTTATCTACTCTTGTTCCTACTAGTACCGTGACAAAGGTGTCATGTTGTCTAACTAGACATTGACTTGATTGAAAATCAATTGTGTAACCCGCATCACACAATTGACTGACACTTAGGAGATTAAATGTCATCCCCTTGACTAGAAAGACATTTTTAATTCTAAGACGTTCAGATATTTGAATGTCTCCTATTCCTATGACCTTAAGACTACCATTATTACCAAAGGAAACATTACCTCTACTTTTGCATTGTAGGGTAGTAAACAAAGATTTATCACCGGTCATATGTTTGGAGCACCCACTATCAACGAACCAAGTTAATAGATGCTCCCCCTCAATCATAACCTACACAATTCGAAAAATAGAAGTTTTAGGTACCCACACCTTAGGACCTAAAGCATCTACTAAACAAGACTTAGGCACCCATGCCTTGACCACTTTCCTTTGAACTTTGGGTGTCTTAGATTGTCTAACATCAGTCCTAGACATTAAGGACACAAAAGATGGTTCTTTGGGTCGGTAACCAATATCGGCCCTATTGTAGACTGCCCTTTGGGCATTCAAAATCATGTCTAAGGTCTTTGAGCTTGTTGAGAACTTCTCAAGAATACTCTTGAGTCTCTCAACGTCACTCTTCAATGATTTGTTCTCATCCTCTAATAATTCAACATGCAAATCATCAACATCCTCATCCCTAGAGGACTTCAAATGTTCAACTTCAATTTTCAAAGACTTAATCTCATCCTCTAACATTTCTACATGTAAATCATCTACATCCTCATCCCTAGAGGATTTCAATTGTTCAACTTCTAATTGCAATGATTTAACCTTAATTTTTAACTTTTTCAACATATTGGTTAAGCATGCAATAGCTCTATAGCATTTTTCAAGTTCGGGAGTGATTACCTCTTCATCATCCGAAGATGATGAAGCCGCGTTTGAGGAGTCGGAGGATTCATCACTGCTTTCTTCTCCTTCAAGTGCCATGAGTTCCACATACCGTGTACTCTTCTCCTCTTTCTCTTCTTCGGATGAACTTGAGGAGGATTCATCCCAAGTGGCCTTCAAGATCTTCTTCTTCTTTTTGGATCTATCCTCCTTCTTCTTGAGCTTTGGGCAGTCCTTCTTGAAGTGCCCTTTCTTACTACATTCATAGCAAGTAATATTATTCTTATCAAGCTTAACTTCACTTGGGTTACCTTTACCCTTGAAGCGTCGACCCTTCCTCATCATCCTTCTAATGAAATTGGCCATCTTGGAGGAAGGAGAGCCGCTGCCATCCTCCTCGGATTCGGACTCAGATTCGGATGAAGATGAGGATGAGGAGACTTCCTTCTCCTTATTCTTCTTTTCTCCTGCAACTAAGACAATCCCCTTCTCCTTGGGACCTTTGTTAGCCATTTCATGAAGTTCCATCTCACAAAATAAATCATCTAATTTGACAATTGATAAGTCCTTGAAAACTTTGTAGGCATCCACTGTAGGGTTTTTCGGGTCGCAAAAACCGCTTTTCCGCGTCGCGGAAACCCCGAAAGCCCCAATAGAAAGGATCCGAGCAAAGAAAACCATTTTAAAATTTTATGAGTGCTCGTTTACATGCTTCAAAACCGATCTACAACCTAGATCTATTAGAGAAGAGAAAACTACCTTCGATGCGTGCCCCGCAATTCCCGCTCGCTCCTCGGTTGGTGTCGGATCTCAAGGATGCAAAGTAGCAACCCTCTAGAAGTATCCACACAAGTAATAGAGTGGAGAGGAGAGCCCAAAAGTGTGCTAGCACTACTTGGGGTCTCAGCCAGATGAGTGGAGAGGGTGAGCAAAAACAAAACAAAACCAAGTGAGGAGAAGAATCAATCACACACACACAAAAAAACTCCTTTTGTGTGTTTAAGTGGCCGGCCACTTAATGGCCATTATTGGCCATTAAGTGGCCGGCCACCACCTTGGGTAACCCCCTATTTGAATTCAAAATTCAAATGGGGAGGTTACTTAGCCTTGATGATGATGCTAAGTCATCACTTGGTCAAGTCAAGGTGATGTGGCTTGAGTCAAGTCAAACTTGCCTCTTATGGACTTTCCATATTTAGCCAAAGTCAAACTTTGACTTCATTATTCTCCCATGATTAGATTCATCCAACACTTGGATCAAACTCGAGTCCAACTCAAGTTGTCTAATTTGAGTCAAGTCAAACTTGCCTTTTATGGACTTTCCATATTTAGCCAAAGTCAAACTTTGACTTCATTACTCTCGGTCCATCATATGGACTTATTCTCCATCTATTGCTCTATGTGTGTGACCCTATAGGTTCTTGTAACGTTGGCAATGCCCTTAAACCTATTTAAGGACATAAGCAATGAGAGGTATCTAGCAATACATCATTGCTACCCAAGTTACAAGAATGTCGAGATCCAACATCACCATTGTGACTAATAATTGTGACCATCACAATATGTGACAACGACCTTCTATCCTCGATATCTAGATTGATCTTTCATGAGGCATAGACCGTGTCATCCTCAAATCAATCTATATGTCTTGATCTCCAAGTAGACTCACTATAATCAAATAAGCTCAATATCTAATATTGCCTTATTTGGGCATGGCCATGCACTTAGTGGTCTTACTCTATCAAGAACGAAGATATCACTCCCGTCATATAGGAGGGATAGATCCCATCTACGTTACTCACATCCCTCCGCATAATTTGTTACAAACCCAGTAATCGCCTTTATAGTCCACCCAGTTACGGGTGACGTTTGACGAAGCCTAACTCCTTATGTAGGGAACTATGGTAACTTCAGGTCTAGGACTATAGTCATACTAATAGTCACATGAGAAAGTATATGACACTCATATAACGATCCATGATACTTTCTCATGGCGGGCCATTCAGTATACATTCTCTAATGTATACCTATGTGTCAACTTGATATCTCATATCCATGACTTGTGAGATCAAGTCATCATGTTGACCTACATGCTAGTCTCTATGCATTAACATTGTCCTTGAATGTTAATACTTGACTAGGAATAATTAAGAGTAGTGTTCTTTATATCATCTCACTATCGATTCAACTAATCGATTGATATAGATAAGAACCTTCTACTCAAGGACGTTATTATACTAAGTTATTTGACACCAATACACATAAGTACAATAACCATAAGAAATGCCTTTATATAAGAAATATATATACAAGAATATGATACAATGAGTCCAAAAAATAATCATCATATGATTGGCTCTAGGGCTCTCACTAACATCCACCATGGATGACCACAAAGAATTCCTTGGAAATGCTTTTAACACATACCTCACAAGGTCGCAGTTTTCGACCTTTTCATCAATAGAGTGGAGGCCATTCAATACCTCTTTGAATCTGCTATGGAGCTCACTTACGGTTTCACTCTCCTTCATGGAGAGGTTTTGAAGTTGGTTGAGGAACAAATCCCTCTTTGCTATTCTTGAATCTCGGGTTCCTTCGTGTAGTTCAATAAGCTTATTCCATAAATCTTTTGCACTTGTAAAGGGACCAACCTTGATGAGTTGGTCTTTGTTCATGCCACATTGTAGGGTCACCACCGCCTTCGCGCCGGCTTCACTTTTCTAGGTTTGTTCAGCCGTCCAACGCCAAGACTCCAGTTCTTTTCCTTCATCATCCTTAGGAGGGGAAAAGCCCTCCTTCACAGCAAACCAAGTGTTGATATCCATCTTAAGATAGTACTCCATCTTCGATCTCCAATATTGAAAATCTGCTCCATCGAAGAAGGGAGGTCGGGTGGAGGAGAAGCCTTCTCTCAAAGCCATTGTCGTTGACTCTCGGTTGTTAATCCGCTTGTACAGAGCCCCAAGCTCTGATACCACTTGTTGGAACTTGGATGACTAGAGAGAGGGGGGGGGTGAATGTAGCCAGACACTTAAAGTTTACCACTTATCGATTTTCTGCACCTCAAGCGTTAGTAGCACAGCGGAAGCTAAAGAAAACAGAGTATACAGAAATAAAACCTAGCTATGCACAAATGCAAAATGCTAACAAGAGGATTTACAAGGTTCGGGGATAACTTGCCCCTACTCCTTGGCGTGCCCTTAAGGTGGGCGATCCCTTGATCGTCCACAGATCAAGCCCCGGTGAACACTGGATAAAATGCAACCTCATTCTCGGTGGAGTAACCTCTCCACAACGTTTCAAGATGATGAAGTATAAAGTACAGGAAACACAAGAAGGATCTTACTTAGCACTTGAAACCACAAGAACACAAGCAAGCTTCTCCCGAGCTCCACCCAACGCAGATCTCACGCAAGAACTCCCTTCTTCGTGTCTTCTCGCTGATGGACTCAAGCTCCTTGTTTCTTCTTCCAAGTGCCCAAGTAACAGATGGTTGCTTCAAAGATCACAGTTGCTTGCTCAAGATAATGGAACAACAGATAGCACAAGCACACAGCAAGAAGTGTTCGCAGCAAGCTCTAGCGAGAGGTCTCTTCAGCCCTTCTCCGCTACGCAGCTTAAGTCTTCTCCACTATCGCTAGGTCACCACCTCATTGCAGCCTCCAGCTGCTCACCTGCCAACGCCAGCTACCACTGAGCTCTCCCTGGACTCCCTGAGCTTCCCTCAGCCAAGCTCCAGTCAGCAGCTCCAGTCAGCAGCTCCAGCCGT
>JAGFNQ010002037.1:27954-111173 GCA_024364735.1 Boesenbergia rotunda | reverse complement strand
TCTTTTTAGCACTCGGTCTATATACGTAGACTGCGAAAGACCAAGCAACCGTTTTGATCTATCTCTATAGATTCTAATCCCAAGGATATAGGTTGCTTCTCCCAGGTCTTTCATGGGAGAAAGTTTTGGACAACCAAATTTTAACTGTCTGTAAACTGATATATCGTTTCCTATAAGTAATATGTCATCGACATATAATACTAGGAATACGACTGCACTCCCACTAACCTTCTTGTACACACAAGGTTCGTCAGGATTTTGTGAGAAATCAAACTCTTTGATTGTCTCATCAAAACGGATGTTCCAGCTCCTGGATGCTTGCTTCAGTCCATATATGGATCGTCGAAGCTTGCATACTTTGTTTTATCAACCGATGTGAAACCTTCAGGTTGTATCATGTATACATCCTCAAGCAGGTTTCCATTAAGGAAAGCTGTTTTCACATCCATTTTCCATATCTCATAATCATAATGAGCTGCTATGGCTAGGAGCATCCGAATGGATTTAAGCATAGCTACTGGCGAATAGGTTTCGTCATAATCAATTCCTTGTTTCTGACGATATCCTTTGCCACTAATCTAGACTTAAAGGTAAAACATTACCTTCCATGTCGGTTTTCTTCTTGAAAACCCACTTGCACCCTATGGGCTTAATCCCTTCAGGTGGGTTAACCAAGTCCCATACTTGATTTTCGTACATGGAATCCATTTCCGACTTCATGGCTTCAAGCCATTTGTCCCTTTCTGAACTTTTAGAACATCTTCATAACTGATAGGTTCGTCATCGCTTATGAGTAACACGTCATTCGATTCACTTATGAGAAATCCGTATCTCTCTGGAATATTGCGTGTCTATCAGATCTACGAAGAGGTGGTGTTGTTTTAGGTTCAACTGAAGCTCATCATTATGAGTTATTGGTTGTGGGTCTAGACTAGGTGTCTCTGTAATGTCTATTGGAGTTTCTTGAACTTCATCAAGTTCAATGCCACTCCCACTGTTTTCTTGTAAAAGAAATTCTTTTTCCAGAAATACAGCATGCCTTGAAACAAACACCTTTTGTTCCAAGGGATGATAGAATTGGTAACCCTTCGTTTCCTTAGGGTATCCAATAAATAGACATTTATCAGACTTAGCATCCAATTTGTCTGATACAGTCCGCTTCACATAAGCAGGACAACCCCATATCTTAAGGTGAGTTAAGTGAGGTTTCTTACTATTCCATGTCTCATATGGAGTAGTAGAGACTACCTTGGTCGGGACTCTGTTTAGCAAGTAAACAGCTGTCTTAAGTGCATAGCCCAAAAGGATTTTGGAAGAGTTGCATGATTCATCATCGACCTAACCATGTCCATTAAGGTTCGATTGCGCCTCTCAGATACACCATTATGCTGTGGTGTATATGGCGGAGTCCATTGGGAAATATCCCATTGTCCCTAAGATAATCTTGAAACTCTTGACTTAAGTATTCACACCTCGATCGGATCGAAGTATCTTAATACTTTTGCCAAGCTGTTTCTCTACTTCATTTCTGAACTCTTTGAATTTCTCAAAAGCTTCAGATTTGTGTTTCATCAAGAACACATACCCGAATCGTGAGTGATCATCGATAAAGGTGATGAAGTAGCTATAGCCTCCTTGTGCAAGAGTTGACATTGGTCCACATACATCAGTATGTATTAGACCAAGCAATTCTCCCACTGGATTACCTTTTCCAGAAAAGGGTAATTTGGTCATCTTGCCTTTTAAGCATGATTCGCATGTATCAAATGAACCGGGTTCAAATGATTCCAGAATTCCACATCGGTGTAATTCGGTCATGCGTTTCTTACTTACATGGCCAAGACGGCAATGCCAAGTGTAGGAGTCTATTCGATTATCTATTCGAGCACGTTTGTTGCTAACTTCGATATTGAAAACGTCATTGGATAAATCTAACGTGTAGATACCATTGCACAAAGTTCCATTCCCATAAAGAACGCCATTTAAAGTTATGTAACAACAATTGTTACTAAAAGTTAAATGATAACCCTTTTCATTCAAACATGAAATAGATACAATGTTCTTTATTAACGAAGGAACAAAATAACAATTATCCAATTCTAAGACACGTCCAGTGGGGAGCTTTAGCAAATATGTTCCGATGGCAACAGCAGCAATCTTTGCTCCATTTCCAACTCGCAAATTTGCTTCTCCTTTGACGAGTCTTCTTCTATTCCTTAGCCCCTGTATGTCATTACATATATGTGAGCTACACCCAGTATCAAGTACCCAGGTATTTGAGGAAATAGAGTGACATTCAATAACGAAGATACCTGAAGAGGATGGGGCATCGGATGCCTTATTCTTCAAGGACTCAAGATAAACCTTGCAGTTTCTTCGCCAGTGACCCTCCTTGCCACAATGATGGCAAGTTCCTTTTGGTTTCTTTTCAGTCTTTTTGGCCTTTTTCTTCTTCCCTTTATTCTGTTCTTTGGCCTTCCTCTTAGAACCTTTCTTCGAGGAACCAACTAACAGTACCGTCTTTTGATCCGGCTTTACAGAAGGCTCCACAGTCTTCAGCAGGTTGAGCAACTCAGGAATGGTAGTCTCTAGTTTGTTCATCCGATAGTTCATCACAAATTGTGAATAACTTTTGGGCAAACAACTCAGAATTAAGTCAATACTTAGTTCATGATCCATTGCAAAACCGAGTGTGCTCAGTCGCTCAATGTACCCCAACATCTTTAACACAAACTGCGAGGCAGAAGTGCCTTCCTGCATCTTAGTGGTGAAGAGGAGTCTGGAGACTTCGAACCTTTCGGATCTCGCCTGCTCTTCAAACAACTCATGAAGATGGAAGATGATGGTATAAGCATCCATATGCTCATGCTGCTTTTGCAGCTCAGGTATCATAGAGGCTAGCATGATGCAACTCGCAAGTTCAGAATCGGTCACATGTTTCTGATAGGCCACTAGCTGGTCTGGAGTTACACCATCTGGAGGATGGTTTGGAAGTTGATCTTCAATGACATAAGCAAGCTTCTCTGCCTTGAGGACTATCCTCAGGTTTCGAAGCCAGTCCATGAAGTTCGGCCCGGTCAGTTTATTGGTGTCCAAAATGGAACGCAAGTTTAGAGAAGACATGATCGAGTGATTGTCCTAGAAATACAAATTGAGCTTATGTGAGAAGAATGATTAAAGAATGTATCATTATACATTAATAAAAATCCTATTTATTTTTCAAATTGAATAACCCTTTTTATCAATTCGGGAGATCGTAGGAACATCTCCAAATAGGTTGATATCCAACCATAGATAAGAACCACCATGGCTGTGGCCATCAAGTTATTCTTAGCTATGAAGGTAGGTAATTATACCGATTACATATCACATATATGTAACTATCACTTTATGCTATCAACTAATTGAATGTTTGCATAAATCATTGGGTTGTTAACTCATTAACAAGTATGCAATTATACATAGCACCCAATTGCACCTCTCTTTACATCGACCTTGGCTGTGGCACAACAAATCGATGCTCCAAGCTTAAGGCTGACCCATTAATCAAGAAATAGTTTTAATATGGTTGGAGCTCATTCAACCGTTTAGTCAGGCTTGGATGTGTCCAACAACCATAACTAAGGATTGACCTCTGACTCCAACTGTATTAATCATAAACTAATTCCATGGTTTGAACATGTTGAGGTTCAAGCTGGGCATGGATGTGTCCATCAACCCAAACAAGAAACAAAACTCCGATTCTAAGCATATTAATGGAAGGTGTTGGCCTTAATATTTTGTAAGGGGTTTTGGGTCTCATCCTTTCTTTTCTAAGCACATTCATGACATATAATTATGTCATGACTAACGATTTCCTTAATAAAGTATGTATGTGACTTAATTTATCAAGTCCCATGAATTGAATTAGGAACCGGATTTCCTAATTCTAATTTCATACTTTATTAAAGGAATTGTTTTGGGAAACAATTTCCTAAATTGTCATAATCAATTTTGGAAATAATATGTTTAAGACTTTGAATTCTCTAAATCAAATCTTATTAAATTAAGAGATAGATTCCCTTAATTCAACCACATATTATTTTCATGAAAATCTCATTTAAGAAACTCTATAGGAAATCATTTTCCTAATTAATTTTGGAGACAACAATATGTAAGAGCATCACCTCTTAAATCATATTTTATTCATGGATTTAATTAATTACAATAAATCATTTTCAAAGGGTGGCTCCCCGAGGCTCAGATACCCAAAGAAAATAATTTGTCGTAAATCCAATTTGGTCCGCTTCGGAAGCGTAACCAAATTAAACATGACAATTTCATTTAAAATTGGGAAATTAAATTACAACAACTAACTTTAAATTGGACGGCTCCCCGAGGCTCAATCCAAAATAAAGAATTTTGTTGTCAATTTAAAAACCCAATTCAAATTTAATTGTCAATTAATTGTCCATAAATTTGTCTAGACTTTCTGAAAGAAAGTGCCAAAATTGCGAGATTTCATAATAGGTTTTCAGAATAATTGTAAGTTTCTGGTACAAAGAAAACTTACATATTTCCAAAATTGGAAAATTTCTAAAATAGAAAATTTCCAAAATTGGAAAGTTTCCAAAGATGGGAAGTTTTCACAATTATCATAAAATTTCAGAAACTAGGATATTTCAAACGTTTGCGAAATTTCATGAGGATTTCCAAACTTTGAAATTCCTAAATCTAAAATTTATAATAATTGGAAAATTTCATAATTGAAAATTTTTCCAAAATTGAGATTATGACAAAGTTTTCCAAAAACAATTATATGATTATGTCGAACACTAACCGGCTCTGATACCACTGTTGGGACCGGGTGCATGTTGACAAGGATACGGGTTCGTAAAATTTTAAATTTTTACGTGCAGCGGAAGAATTAGCATAAAATAATTTCTCAAATTATTTTAACCACGTATCTAGCATGCAACCTTATGATGTGTGGACATGATCATAAATTAAAACTTTGCGGAAAATAAACTAATTTACTTTGTACCTCGCGTAACTCGAAGAAAGGGACGAGATCCAACCGTAGCGTCCCTTGGAAGCTCCGCCTCTATTCGCGTCCACGCCGAGTTCTCTTCGGGATGACTTCGCAAAGTCACGAGTTTTGTGCCGACGAGAACTACAAGATTCTCTAAAGGCACAACTAGAAGATCAAGAGAGAAGAAAGGAAACTAACCACCAAAAAATGGAATCTAAATTCCGGGAAGGAAGGAGACGTGATCCGCTTCTTCTTCTTCTTCGTTGGCTCCTTCTTGGTGATGACAACTCACGGCAATCCCTTGGATTGGGAGGGTGATGCGCCGGCCCTAGGTGGTTGGACGTCGGCCCTAGGGTGAGCAAAGGGGGGCGCCGGCCCTAGGAGGAAAGGAGAAGGAGAGGGAGAGATTAAGAGAGAGAGGAAGAGAATTAATCTCTTGATCACTTAAATTAGGAATTCAAGGCTTGCCTTTGGTTCCTTTATATAGTATCCTCTCCCTTGCCAAGTCTCCCTCTTAACGGAATTTTAATAAGAAATTTATCCTATAAATTTTCTTATGAATTATTCCGTTTAAGCCAAGTTTTATTATAACTAACTTTATAATAAAACAAATACATCTCTCCTTTTATTATGGAATAAATTTTACAAGAAATTTATAAATTTTCTTTATTATGGTAAAATCAATTCATAATTGATTTTATAGAATTAAAATAAACCATTCCATGGATCATTTTAATTTTCATAAAAAAGAATAAATTTCTACAAATTTCTTTATACAAATTTATTTATCCATAATTTATAAAATAAATCACGCTAGATTTATTTTATTAATTAAACCAAATAAATTGGTTTCTCCCCAAGTGGTGGCCGGCCAAACCAAAGAGGGTTGACACCCTCTTTGCCCGGCCAAACCGAGCCGAACCCATCGCGAATTAAACTCATTTAATTCGCCCAATAAGCCTTCAAAAGACTTAGCCATTTTTAGCTTCCGTTGCGCCTCTAATTAACTCAGATTCGACTTATTTCTCTTGATCGGAAAATCCAATTTTCAACTCGTTTTAAATCCCTGGGATTACTCGTAGTGCGTGTGACTAAATAGGCTTTCGATTTATGTTGGTCGTCTATAATCAACTAATTATAAAACGATCATGAGTGGCACCTAGTAGTACATCATGACCCCCAATTAATCGAAAGATCAACGGTTGACCTCAGAAGTAATTCTGAAACCCTTCAGCAGCTCTAATGAATCGTGCCCCATTCCCTTCACCATCTTATACCCACTTGGTTCAGGACATGGACTGTGTGTGTCAGTCCCCACTAGGCTGACTACGTCACACCTAGCCCAAGTAGTGTCTTTCTAGTCCTTTGGATTTCTAATTACTCTCATGTATTTAAGAGACTCATACTCTAAACATGACATGCTCTGGCCAGAGGCTTTGAGTAACAATCCGACGATAGGCCTGGGTATACATCTCCTCGCAAGGAGTGGTGAATCCTTTGTAGGTTGTTCAAACATCTTCGGACACTTCGGCTTATACCCAATCATCCTGGGTCCACACCTCCTTGGAGATGCTTGCTTAAGATGTTAAAATATAAGTCTCCATGACCAAGATGACTTGAACACCGCAAGTCAAAGGAACATCGCACTTAAGCTGCAGTAAGAACTTCACTGACATATCTATATAGATTACCATATGAAGTTTTACAGCTAGTCACTCCAATGAACTAGTTCCCTTAACTAGCATCCATGTTTATCTCCGGACATCCCAATGTCACCAGCCAGTGAGAATCAGAACCCATGCTAGTCTCAACAAAATTGATAGTGTCCGTTTTTATCAATTCATCGACTAGGGATATTTTCAATACTTCACAATTGCACATGTAGAGATAATCACTAATTGTGATCTCATCACAAATTCTCTTATGCTGTGAATTGTATTGCGGACATTCAGTAGATGAGTTTAAGATCCCAATCAAATACACAAACATGTATACTCAAATAGTAAATTTTCATTTATTAAAATAAATATTTACAATCATAAGGCGATTGCCTTAGGACACTTCTCTCATATCACTAACAATTTTGTTAAGCTTGCGTATCAGGAAATTCCTGCATTGCATTTCTATTTCAGAATTCTTCAGATTGATTCACATTTAGTGAGTTAATCTAGTTGATCTAAGTTTGTTTAGACTTTAGTTTCATTTCTGAATCCTGTTTAGCTGTGGTAACTCGAAATTTCAAATTGTTTCCCACTTAAAGCCTTGCGTATCAATTTCTGCCCTGTTTTTCTTCTTCTGCATTTCGTGTCTGAATTTGCCATTTCTGCTCATCCGTTTAGGGAATCTGAGTTGTTGTTTTCCAGTCAATTGTTTCTGAGTCTGAGTTTGATTTGTTTGCTTCAGTCATAATTGCTTTATATCAGTTCATAGTGTTGCAATCAGCATCATTTTTAGCATCGGTTCTCATCATTAGCTTACCTTGTTGCATGCCAAATTCTGATGAATCCTTGCACTTGGTATCAACAGAAACTTAGGCTTTGATTGGTACCAAGTTAATTACAATTTGTAGTGTGTTTTGTATCTTGAAATCATCTAGCATTGCATTTGGCCATTTCTGAACAGTCCCTTGCATTTGTTTGTTTCATTCAAAATTGCATTTAGTTTGAGTTGAGTTGTTTGTAGTTAATCTTTGAACTTCACAGTTAGCAATTGTATTAAATTGTTTGTTTCCGAAAATTGCCATCACTACCTCTATTTCTCAGCTTAGTGTTTGTTTGCATTTGAATTTAGATGTGTTTTCCAAATTGGTTAAGTACCTTGTTTGATTTGGTTTACCATTAGTTGAAATTCTTTTCTTCACCTTGCACCTTCATTTTTGAATTGCGAACAACCCAAAACCCAATTACTTATTAGAAACCCAAAAACACAAACGACACATAAACCAAGTTAGAATCAAACTAGCTCAACTAGTCCCGAGGAAAAATACGACCTGTGGCCCCTTTACTATGCCTTTCTTCTTTGATTGCAAAAAGGGTTTCCAGCATTTATTTTATAAATATTCTAAATTCTGATGGTCCCACAATTCGTGACAACTTAACTTAGCTAAATCGGAACCATCAATACACTACAAGAATTTTTGGATTCAACAACACCCAATAGACAATGGTGTTTTGAAAAACTGTTGTCTTTCTTCATTTAACAACGGTTTTTTCAAAAACTGTTGATGTAGAAAAAAATTTTGCGAAAAAAGACAACGGTTTTTAAAAAACCGTTATCTTATGTATGTCAAAGACAACGGTTGTTTAAAAACTGATGTCTATTTGCTTGGTTACGACAACTGGTTTTAATTAATCATTGTCTATCTGTGTTGCTTACGTGGTAATACACAACAGCGAGCGAGCGCGAAAACGAAAACACCCGTCGTTTATGAGTAATGAGAACCTCCCCTTAATTCATTCTCTTCATTCGCCGCAGCGAACGACAACACCGAACCCTAACACACCTCAAACTTCCTTGCCATCTTTTCCTTAGCTTCTTCTCCCTCCACTTCTTCCTCCTCTTCGCCGCATACAAACAAGACCCCTCAAATTTCTCCTCGCGCGAACTAGCCGACGAGGCACCGCTTGTGCAAGTAGAGGACGGATCCAGAGAGAAGGATTTGGATGCCGCGCTCCGCCGCCTCGAGGGCTTCCTCACCCTGCTTGGTTCCCCCAATTCCTCCTCACGGGCTCGCGTTGCCACCTCCTGGCCCGCCTTCCTCCACCTCGGCTTCGCCGTCCCATCCGCCACCATCGGCCTCTACCAGTGCTCCCACTCCGTCTGCGGAGAGTACAAAGTCCAACAGTTTGAGCTATGCGTCCTCCCCTCTTAGGTCTTGCTCACCGCCGTCTCGCTTGCTTGCATCTCGCGGAACCTTCTCAAGTACGAGATTCGGAGGTTCCTATTCGTGGATCAGCACCATGGCCATGTGGAGAGGTTCCATAAGGAGTATGATCTCAAAATCTAGGTTGGGTCGATTGCGATTCTTCTTTTGATGTTAGATGGATCATTTCCTTTTCTCTTCGTCTTTATTTAGAGCATGCCAGTGGATGAAGACTCGTTGCTTCTTATTTAAGGTTGACGATAATCTATCAGATTAGTAAGTCCTTCGTTTAGAGCATACCAATTGATGAAGAATTCTTGCTCCTTTTCTCTTCGATTGCGATTCTTCTTACAATTTCCAAAGGTGAGCATCTCTTCACTAATAACTTCATAGATCCCCCCTGCAAATTTCAGATTAGTTCCTTAGAGTTGTTTTTCACTATTCAATCTTCATGAACTATCCCCCTTCTCTAGTACTTCAGTTTTTTATCTATGTTTTCTGTTTTTTTTGGTTTACTAATTTCCCTTTTTTTGTTTCTTGTATTTTTCCTCTCTTTGTTTACTAGTTTCCGTTTTTGTTTGAATTTTGTGTTCCTTTTTCTCCTCTTTTGATTTTCTGAATTCTTGCTGATAATTTTATTTTCTCCCTCAGATTTATGTTGCACACTCTAAAAGATATTAGAATGTTGTGGTAGACTTGGTATAATTAATATTACTGTTTAAATACTTAAATTTCTGGGTACAAATGGGAATGTGCCTTTTGTGATTGTCATCAGTTTGACTTGTTGTCAAGTAAACAAAATTTTGAAAGTCTTTCTTTTGTAGAAAAATGATTTTGAATGATCAGAACGAAACATACAGATAGTATTAGTAACCTTGTAAATAGAGTACAAAGCTGTAAACAGATTCAGAAATCAGATGCATAGCATGTTCGAACTAAGATCAGCAAAGTCTTGTAGGGGCAGTAAGAAATGCTAGCAAGTGACTCCCTAATATTAATGGAAGGACCAGTGCATGAGGTGGAAGATGTCTACATGTTGATCCTTAATCCACTGGATACAAAAAATGTTGGAATAAGGATATGGATATTCTGAACAGAATTCAGATTTGCTTTTGAAAAAGGAATAGATGAAAGAATCTGGAAAGTAGACTTATAACAGTCTTGGACAATTCCACTTGTCCACCCTGCCAAATGCCCATGAGCCAAGATGTAGTGGAGTGAATTTGTAAGCAGGACGAATATAAAGGGTGATAATGAGTTGCTAGTGGAGACCCTACCACATGTAAGCCAGTTACCAATATGGCCATTAAATGTTTTTGCATATCTTGTGAATAGTTATTTTCTGATCTAACATTTAATACCTTTGTATTCTTCCATGTCTTGGGTCATATCATGGAATCTAACATGTCAGTAGATATCATACTGATTTTTGAATTTCCTATTAGGGGCACCAACTTCATAAAATGATGCTCTCGTTTCTATCTGTAGGTTTGACGCTATCATACATTTTGCTGGTCTAAAGGCTGTGGGAGAAAGTGTTCAGAAACCTTTGCTTTATTACAAAAATAATATCATTGGCACAATTATTCTTTTGGAAGTAATGGCTGCATATGGCTGCAAGAAGGTAGCTTTTCAATGAGATTTCTTTACAAGATTTTGCTTAGAAGACTAAGAAATTCAAGTGTGGACAACTTTTAGAAGTTCAAGTGTCTTTTAGTTGTACAACTTTTGTAAACTGTGGACAAAGAAACACAAACTAACAACAAATATACAATGTTGAAATTGATTTATTACATTCTAAATTAATATTTGTATATGATCCTCGGTAATTGTCTTTCTCCAACAAAATTGTCTGCATTTTAGAATATATTTTTCAGTAATTGCTAGTGGAATGTGAAAATGTGGGAAAACTATATTAGACCAAAGATGTCTTTTTCTGAAAAGAGCTCAGAATATTGCTACAGAATCGTTCAGTGTCACAACGACCATTGATCTTGAAGACTTGGTGTACTTAGACCATGTGCTACATTATCACATAGAGATACAACAGACTAGGCTATTTTCTTTTTGAAAAAGATGTATTCGTCTTCTCACTTGATGAAATCTTCTCTTGCCTCGTGGTTTTGTGATCTTGTATATTTGTTCATCATTTAACACATTTGGGTGATTGCTTTTTGAAAATTTTCAGAAGGTATTTTCTTCATCGGCTACTGTATATGGATGGCCAAAGCATTTGCCATGTACTGAGGAATCCCCTTTGCATGCAATGAGCCCCTATGGTCGAACTAAGGTTTCTTGTTTCTTCTTGGTCTTGATTTCTCAGTTTCACTACATTCATTCAGTTTAATTTGATGGCCTTTATATAAACTTGCAGCTTATGATTGAAGAAATATGTCGTGATGTCCATCATGCAGACAATGATTGGAAAATAATGCTTTTAAGATACTTCAATCTTGTTGGAGCTCACCCGAGTGGACATATTAGTGAAGATCCTCGTGGAATTCCTAATAATCTCATGCCATTTATCCAGCAAGTTGCTGTTGGGAGGAGGCCTTCACCAACAGTATTTGGAACTGACTATTCAACCAAAGATGGAACAGGGGTATTGTATCTCAAATAATATATTAATCTTGCTCTATGGTTAATATTGTTCATGTATTTGCAACTACATTTATCATTTGATCCTCTTGTCATCAGCTCGATAGAACTAAAACCACTGCCGAGTTAGCACAAACTGTTATGTTAATTGTGCTTCTATGTGTTTGTTCCACATGCGCCTTGTCAGAGGCTAACTGATAATTACCAAATTCCTACTCAAATTAGGCTCTCAAATCCATGTTTTGATCCCTTTTTATATGTTTAATCTTGTATTTACACTAGGTTTCATGAATTGTTATTATTTTAGCTTTGGATGTAAATCTTTTCATAATTGAGATATTTTGGCATTAAATTTTGGATCTATTTTTGTAGGCTTTGAATGATAATGGACCTAGATCAGATTGGATAGAGTTTGAGCCAGAATTGGATTCGGATCAAGACGATCAAGCATTGGAAGAATGTGGGTCGTCCAATCAAGAAACGGTGAGATCTGAGCCATCTGTCACCTTCTGATCAATCCAAGCTCAAGATAGATTTAATCAAGGCCATAGATCAAGATCTGAAGGTTTGGTCCCAATTAGAAGCCATCTGACCATTGGATCAAGCTTAAGAGAAGTCTAGACCATCCATTCAAGAGGTAGGGAGATCTGAACAATCCGTCGCAGATCTGATCGATCCAAGCAAAGGAGGAGCAGATCCTGACCATTGATGGAGATCTGGAAGATTTGAACTCAATCCGAGTTAATCTGACCATTGGATGAGGCAAGGATGATCACAGCCGTCCATTTTCAAATGGGATTAATTAAAACAGGAATTCCCTCTCCCATCTCGGGGTCATCGCGTGTAGCAGAGGTCGCAGAGTAGCGTAGTTTCTTCAGTTCTTTGTCGTTTTCACATCAGTTTTCTTCTCCGATCGCGCGACCAACACCAGATTTGTTTGTTTGCAAGATTCAGATCATCGAGGTAGTTTTCTTGTTCAGTTTTGCTAACCAAAATCTCGCAGTTGAAGGAGCTCGGGAGAGGGTTTCACCCGGAGCTCTGTCCATGGATCGATTTCGTTGATCGCTGGTTTTCTCATCGAGCGGAGCAATCAGATGCCTTTGGAGGGGTTCTCCGAAGTGATCTAAGAGTGTCTGAGCGAGATAAACACTCATCATTTCAAGAAGGCGGAGATCGTGGAATTTTTCAGCTACTGATCATTCATCGCCATCGGACAGAGGCGCTTTTGATCGGTCCCCATTTCGATCAGAAGTGGTCCTGATCGGTCCCGTGACTGATCAGGAAGAGCAGTTCACTTTAGATCCAACGCAAATTGATCAAGGGAGGCTATTCTCGCTGGTTTTTGAGCTAGAGGGTTTTTAGCTCAACTTTTGTGTGACGGCAAAGGGAAGTCTTGACAATGAGCTGATTTGATGTTTAATTTAGGATAATTTTGGTTCCAAGCACTTACTTTCTTCAAATTGCTCTAGCTTGTTCCAACTACACTTCAAGTCAAAGTTCATAAGCATCGTTTTGTTCTAATTTTCATTACTCTGCAATTAGTTCTTAAGTTTCAATTCCATCGTTTGAATTTAATTGCTCTGTTGTCAAATAGGTTGAGTGTAGGTCTTGCAATTTCCTAATTCGTTCCATGCTTAAGCTGAGTTCATTTCGTTTCATATTGTTGTTTCATTCTTTATCGTAAAACCCCCTATTTTACTAGAAAACCCAAAACATAAACAACAAATTCAAGCTCGAACTAAACACTCTAAACTAGTCATTGGAAAAATATGACTTGAGGCCCATGTACTACATTTTAATTTTGTGAGCTAAGGGTTTTCAACTTATAAATATTTAAATTTGAGGCTCATTCGTGACACTTGTGATTGTGGGCATCCATCAAATTTTTGGCGTCGTTGCATGGGAAAACACTAGTTGAGTTTGTTTAATTTGAGCTTGTGTTTATTTTCATATTCTTTGATTCTATTTCATTTGCTTTATCTTTCTATATACATTTGCTGCCATTTTGTTTGGTTTTTGACCAGACTACAGGTGGTGATATTGTGATTTTGATCCTGAGATTGAAAGGACATTCAGAGCTAGGAGAAATTAAGGAAGAGTTCCAGAAGCTATTGAAATCTTTTTTTCTACTCATTCAATCAGTCTCATGGCAGAACATCAGTATTTTCAGAATTTTCAACAGCCTTTTTAGAATTTTCAGCAACCCTATTCGCAATTTCAGGCAGGTTTCCAGCAATCTAATCAACAATTTCAGCAAAACCAACCTTGGAATCAGCCAGAACAGCAGTTTCAGCAAAATTTCTAGAATTTTCAGCAACCATTTCTTCAATAACCATTTCATCAGAACCAGTAAGTTTATCAAGATTTTCAACAACCTTCACAACTCTCTCATAATTTTTAGCAGAATTTTTAGCCATTCCAGCCTTATCAACAATTTCAGCCTTCACACCAACATTTTCAGCAAGTAGATTAGCAATTTCAGAACCATAATTTTCAGCAACATCCACCTTATTATCAAACTAATTTTTAGCAATTCTAACAGCCCAGTTACTCATTTGATCAATGCCAACAACTTCATTTTCAGCATTCACAGCCTACTCATAATTTTCAGCAACCTAATGCTACATTTCAAGACCAACAAGAGTCCTATATCAATCAAGGAGACTTTGAGGACTCTAGTGAGCTTAATGCACAACAACAAATGCTTGAGGAGATTATGCAACAAATTCTTCAACAGCAACAAATTTTACTATAACAAGGGCAACAGAAGAATGATTCCACTCTTCAAGACATTAAAAGACGCATTGAACAACTAGCTAGTGGAATGAATCAAATGCAAGCTCAAGGATCGAGTTAATTACCTTTTCAAGCTACTCCTAATCCTAAGGGAAATGCTAGTGTCATAACATTGAGGAGTGGGGAAGTTGTTTCAAGTCTAAACACTCCAAGGGCTGATTTTTCTGAAAAATTTTCAGCAACTTATTTTCCATCTCAGAATAGCCCCGAAATGGCTTCTACATCAATTGGAAGTGACCCTAGTTCAAGCCTAAGTCCTTCTTCTATTGATCTTGCAATTTTGATGGAAGAAGAAGAAGAAATCAGTAAAATTAAGGTACCTACAGTAGCTATACCTACCGAAATCCCTGCTCAAGACTCATTTTCAAAAATTTCAGCTCACGTGGAGGAACCAAGGGTCCCTTTACCCTTTCCACAGCACCCCAGAGAGGTTCCTTCTATCATTAGCATGGGTATTTTAGATGAGGTTGTTGAGGCAGAGTTATTTGCTGATAAAGTTTCACTTGATATTCAGAGAGGATATTCTAGTTCAGATGAGGCAGAGGAGGTATTAGCTACAGAGGCAGCTAAGTTGGAGGTTGTATCTGATTCATTGTCAGTTGCAGATGATTCTACAAGTGTAGGGGATTGCACTGAGCCTCAGGGATCACCTATATTGATTGAGATGTCAGGAGATTCAAAGGATAGGTTTGAGAGTGTAAGGGATTGCACTGAGCCCGAGGGACCACCCATACCTACCGAGCAGTCACAGATAGAGTTGAATCCATTGCCAGAATATTTGAAGTATGTTTATTTGCCAGAAAGTGTAGGGACTTACATGGTGGAAGCAAGGACCCAAGAATCACCTCTTTTAGTTGAATGTCCACCAGAACCTGAGCCTGAGGTGGAGCCTTTACCTAACTAGGAGGAGGCCATAGTTACATCTACTCTTGTGGAACCTTCAGGTATTTTTCAGCACGACAAGTTAAGTATTTCTCCTAATTTTTTAGAAAAACTCATAGAGGTACCTAAGGTTGATTTTATTGGATGTGATGCATTACTTGATACATTCTATGTAGAGATTGTTTGTATTTCATTTCTTTCTTACCCTGCATGCGTGCGGGAGGTATTTCCTTTTCATGATTTTACAGGGAGTCGTCGGCTTCTAGAGTGGGTGCTCCAACTAAATAGCCTCCAACCTCCCGGAAGGACTTCCAAAGAGTATATAGTGGGAGGAGTTGAGTTTACTTTGACTTGTAGCAATTCACCCCGAGAGTGGATTTTGCACCTTAATCGTCTCCGACCACCGGGACATACTTATGCGAAGTTGATGAGGGAGAGAGCAATGCGCTATGATATTGATCACGTAAGAATAGCTCTCTCAACCAACCAAACCACACCACTACCTAGATGGATGCTCCATGCTCTTTACCCAACTTGAAGGGGAGTTGTTCCTTCTTACACTCTTATTTCATTGTATATATCATTTTTATGTTTTCTAGCCGTAATTTTTCTTTTAAAATGAATTCTTGCTAATAAATGCTTAAGTAGTGTGGAATGAATAAAGAGCCATTGTAGATACCATTTTATCCCTTTTGGCATTTTGTTTCATGCATGAGTTGGAATAAATGTATCTTTTTAGATTTTCTTAATATCATTTTAGAGTCCTTTGAAAGTGAATTAAATTTGGTTGTTAAAACTTAGGATTTGAGCCAATGATGAAAATTCTTAGATACTTGAGTACTACTTAGTTATGGATTCTAGATTGATGAGTTGAGATGAATTCTTTTTACCTAATGAGGATTGGCCTTATTTTTGAGAAACACACATGTGATTATATTCTAGAACTTGCTTAGGTTCTTTCAAAACTATATTTCTATGATTGGATCACATTTATAGAGGTAAATCATTTTGTTTCCTTTCTCATATCATTTTTGCAATATTGTTTGTTGATCTACCCTATATTCCATTTTCCTTCCCTAATTTTCATGTTCATCATAATCTTTCCATGAACTTGGGTACTTTGATGTTTCTTGATGTTAATTTGCCCGAGACGGACAAAAGTTTAAGTGTGGGGGAGGATGCAAGCATTCTATCAAATTTTGAGGACAATGTGAAGTATTTGGCAACCCACAAGTAATTGTGCCAAGTCTAAGCCCAAATGAAGCCTTTAGCTCTCCACTACTATGTAATGCAGAAAAAAAAGTTGTAAAGTGCAGAAAAAAAATGGGACAAATGACAATGTGAAGGCTACCGAATGTTGTATCTTGGATGTATCAAGCCCTCTCAAAAACAATGATCCATCCATTCTAAGTTCAAGAATCTCAACACACATACTAGAAGGAACATGTCTCATATTCAATTCCTATTGCTGTAGAAAAGAGAACAAGAGAGGAAGCTGTTGAGTATGCAGAAATGGTAAATGCATCAAATTGAAATTTCTGAAATTACAACTTGGAGCAGAAACCTACTTCCAAGAGTTGCCACCAATTGCCGGAAATCAGAAACAAGGAGCTGATTTAAGTTGCTATAAATTGCTAGAGATGAGGAAGCTCAGTTAAAAAAAAATGGAAGCAGAAGTTTAAACAGAAACATTGGCTGCAGAAAAAAAAGCAGCTGAAAAACAGAAGAAAAAGAGAGAAAAAAAAGAGAAAAAGAAAAGAGAAACATGAAGTGGAAGTAAGTGATGGGTTAGATTTCTAAATTTGAAGATGTAAACAAAGAGCTAGTTGGATTTAAGATGTTATTGATTGAAAAGAAACAAAACCCTTGGCAGAACAATATCAGACTTTGCTCAATTTCATTCTGTTGGAGCCCTGATCAGTCACCAATCCGATCAGGGAGGTATCTGATCGGTCACTCCGACCGATCAGCAGCAGCCCAGACCGATCAAAGGCACTCTAATCCGATCAGGGCAGTGACTGATCGGTCCATTGACCGATCAGCAGAGGTTGGCACAGAAGCACACTGAATTCAGCATTGTTTTTCATCCAAATCAGAGGCACTCTCCAATCCTTACTCACCTAGGCTCTGAAATATGCAGGATAATTCAAAATGAGAGGGCAAAGTGCATTAGGTTACATTTTTGAGTATCCAAGTCTTCCATTTTCTTTACTTTTCCATATTTCCTTATCATGCCATATTTCTTTTCCATATATCCTTATCATGTCATATTTCTTTACTTTCTTTTCATGATTTTTTAGTATTAAAGTTCATTAAACTTCTATTTCATATTTTATCATTCCATATTTCCTAACTTGTTTGAATAAGCCTTTTTAGGTGTGGATCCAAGTCAAGAATGATGGTGGAGAGTAGAGTATAAGCAAGCTTATGGTAGTGCAAGAAACATGTTGTGTTTGAGTAAGCTCCATTTTCGTCAAAATTTAGAACTTAGGAAGAGAGCCACTAAAATTTTCCTTGAGAGACTTTGTGAGTTTAATTCATCTCAACTAGTCATGAAGGATGAAGTATACTAAGTTGTTGACTAAGGACAAGATTCTAGTCCATTGAGTTTAGATTTTTGAGAATTGACAACCCTAGGTAATTCACTTTCAATTGTTTCTAACTATGATTGAAAATAATCTAGGGGAATACATCATTAGTTTACTAGTTAGTTGTGCGAGACGACCAAGAGCAAGTATGGGGGAGTTGATAATTACCAATTTGCTACTCAAATTAGGCTCTCAAATCCATGTTTTGATCCCTTTTTATATGCTTAATCTTGTATTTACACTAGGTTTCAAGAATTTTTATTATTTTAGCTTTGGATGTAAATCTTTTCATAATTGAGATATTTTGGCATTAAATTTTGGATCTATTTTTGTAGGCTTTGAATGATCATGGACCTAGATCAGATTGGATAGAGTTTGAGCCAGAATTGGATTCGGATCAAGATGATCAAGCATTGGAAGAATGTGGGTCGTCCAATCAAGAAACGGTGAGATCTGAGCCATCTGTCACCTTCTGATCAATCCGAGCTCAAGATAGATTTAATCAAGGTCATAGATCAAGATCTGAAGGTTTGGTCCCAATTAGAAGTCATCTGACCGTTGGATCAAGCTTAAGAGAAGTCTAGACCATCCATTCAAGAGGCAGGGAGATCTGAACCATCTGTCATAGATCTGATCGATCCAAGCTAAGGAGGAGCAGATCCTGACCATGATGGAGATCTGTAAGATTTGAACTCAATCCGAGTTAATCTGACCGTTGGATGAGGCAAGGATGATCACAGCCGTCCAATTTCAAATGGGATTAATTAAAACAGGAATTCCCTCTCCCAGCTCGGGGTCGTCGCGTGTAGCAGAGGTCGCAGAGTAACGTAGTTTCTTCAGTTCTTCGTCGTTTTCGCATCAGTTTTCTTCTCCGATCACGGGACCAACACCAGAGTTGTTTGTTTGCAAGATTCAGATCATCGAGGTAGTTTTCTTGTTTAGTTTTGCTAACCAAAATCTCGCAGTTGAAGGAGCTCAGGAGAGGGTTTCGCCCGGAGCTCTGTCTATGGATCGATTCCGTTGATCGCTGGTTTTCTCATTGAGCGGAGTAATCAGATGCCTATGGAGGGGTTCTCCGAAGTGATCTGAGAGTGTCTGAGCGAGATCAACACTCAGTGTTTCAAGAAGGCGGAGATCGTTGAATTTTTTAGCTACTGATCGTTCATCACAATCGGACAAAGGCACTTTGATCGGTCCCCAATCCGATCAGAAGAGGTCCTGATCGGTCCCGTGACCGATCAGGAAGAGCAGTTCACTTCAGATCCAACGCAAATTGATCAAGGGAGGCTATTCTCGCTGGTTTTTGAGCTAGAGGGTTTTTAGCTCAACTTTTGTGTGACGGCAAAGGGAAGTCTTGACAATGAGCTGATTTGATATTTAATTTAGGATAATTTTGGTTTCAAGCACTTACTTTCTTCAAATTGCTCTAGCTTGTTCCAACTACACTTCAAGTCAAAGTTCTTAAGCATCGTTTTGTTCTAATTTTCATTATTCTGTAATTAGTTCCCTGCAATTAGTTCTTAAGTTTCAATTCCATCGTTTGAATTTAATTGTTCAGTTGTCAAATAGGTTAAGTGTAGTTCTTGCAATTTCCTAATTCGTTCCATGCTTAAGCTAAGTTCATTTCGTTTCATATTGTTGTTTCATTCTTTATCACAAAAACCTCCCATTTTACTAGAAAACCTAAAACATAAACGACAAATTCAAGCTCGAACTAAACACTCTAAACTAGTCCTTGGAAAAATACGACTTGAGGCCCCTGTACTACAATTTAATTTTGTGAGCTAAGGGTTTTCAACTTATAAATATCTAAATTTGAGGCTCATTCGTGACGCTAGTGATTGTGGGCATCCATCACTAACACAGCTTGCTTGTCGAGACGTAGAAAGGCCTAAATGTTTACCTTCACGCCTGTAGGTGAGGGATTACATTCATGTGGTTGATCTAGCCAACGACCATATTGCTGCCTTAAAAAAGTTCCTTGAGGATCCCACCACAGGTGAGCATGCTCCTAATTGGTAATTGGAATCCATAGCTTGATTTCTCATATTTGTTGGCCAATTTAGTTTCATCAAATCCTTAATCACTGATTATCCATTTACCGTCATGGATGGTTGGGTTGTTGTTTATCTTTATGAATGCAACATGCAATCCATGAACTTGAGCTATCTTTTGGTTATTCATTGAGAAAAGAAAAAGGTTCAAGCAATATTAGAAAGTATAGTTTGCAAATTGACAGATTTTTACTTTCACCATTCAGATTCGAGCAATCAGATTAACATTGTCAACAAGTCATTGTAGTGTTCGAGTGAAGCATTTTTTGTACATGTCGATTCTCAGTCATTTTATATGGAACAGTTATTAGGAATAATTTCATGCTTCCATGTACCCAAAAGCTTGCGAAGATCTCTGGTTCTGTTGGGTTGGGTCTGACAAAGTTGTTCTGATTGCAGTTATGAGGCTTATAATTTAGGAACCGGAAAGGGGACATTAGTGTTCGAAATGGTGGCCGCATTCGAGAAGGTGTCGGGCAAGGTCCTACAACATCTCACACATGTGGATCAGTTATTTGACAACTCGTTTGTATTGCGATCGCTGCTGACAAAATTCGATACTGAGAATTTTGTTGAGATAGAAATTTGCAAACTTCCTGTTGTTCATTTGGTCTTTCTTGTTAGTGTCTGACACTATTATTTCAGAAAATTCCTCTGATCCTGACTGCGAGACGGCCTGGCGATGCTGAAACCCTTTATGCCAGCACTACCAAAGCGGAGAAGGAACTCAAGTGGAAGTATGCACAAGATTAGAGTCTCTTCTTTTCGTCGCATTGATGAATTCCCTTTTTCTTTATGATATTTTGATGATGTTATCTCAGTTTGAACTAATATTGGGGATATCTTGATGTATGATATTTGCATAGTATGATGTATGATATTTGATGATATTTTGATGTATGATAGTTTGAAGTGTGTTTGCTTAATATTATTTAATTATTTAAATAATTTATTTTTTAAATGGTATTTGTTGTAAATTGTTGCCGCCTCAACTAAAAGACAACGATTTTTATTTGTTGTCAAACTATTGTTTAAATCACATACAAATAACGGTTTAATACTATTGTTAACCTGTTGTCGATCACATGAAAAGACAACGGTGAAAACCTATTGTTACACTGTTGTTATTGACTATAAACGATAATGGTTTGTAACTGTTGATGTTGAGCACCCCTTTTAACAACATGGCCTTTAACAACAGTGTTTTTAGCTTACAACAACGGTGAACGCCCGTTGTTAATAAGCATTTTTCTACTAGTGATAGATTCTTGCTAAAAAGGAAGATTAAAATTGATTTACATCTGTGGTACTTATTCACTGGTCGACTAGTTACATTTTTGTTGAGTACTTAAAATATAATTGTGAATAAATATATTAATTAGAGATGTTGAACATGCTCTTGACATAGTAGTCTTATGAGGGATCAAATATGTTCATATTGATGTAAATATTTAATCTGGGGTAAAGGTAAGTAATTGATGTCTCAAATTTGTTCTACAGAGTAGCTGGGTTAAGTGTGACAACTTTCATAGCAGTAATTGCTCAGTGTGCTTGTTATCGCATAAATCATTTTTCCTAAAGTATGAATTGAATGTTCTTATATGGTCTATGTGACTTTCTTACATGGTCTTTGTGACTAGATGACCTATATGGATTGACTTGGAGGAGTGAGAAATGTTGGAGTTATAGGAAGATGAACAGACACCCCTTTCTCTTCATCTTCGAACCCATTCATATTCCTCCATTAATGGAGAAAGGGGAAGAGACCTTCTACCCCCTATATATATGTGTTTGCTTCCAAGGCAAAGGGGAGGTGACTAGAGAGGAGGTGCAATGAGTGTGCGTCCAAGCAAGAGTTCATCGGAAGAGATAAGTTGTGTGTGAGGTCTATGTAAGGTCAATGAGAAAGGGTTTGTCTCGTGTATGTAACGTGTATGTGCAAGGTTCGTCCGGGTGCACAAGGGTAAGAAGGGGTTGTTACGAAGGACATTCAAGATTAGTTTGTCCAATTATAGAAGAGGGATTTGATTTGTGAACCTTGAGAGATGGTTCATTTTTCGTGATTATTTCTCACTGACGGTCTCGATGCAGTGTTCTTCACCAGTTTCTTCTCCAAGATCGTTGTAAGTGTTTACTGTTGTAAAATACGGTTCAAAAATATAAGAAAAAAATAATAAATATATATATATAATAAAATAAAATATGAATATAAATATATATGGTTATATATAAAATCACCATAAATAGGAGTTAAAAATTGAAAATAATCAGAGGAAAAAATTTGATATAATTTTCTGAAATTTTGAAAAGATTACGGAAATAATTGGGCACAAGATAGGTTACTTTGGAATTTATTTAAAGAAAAGTTTAAATTTCGGAATTTAATATATATATATATATATATATTTATATATATATATATATATATATACATAGAGGTGTTATGGTGCATTCCCATTTTTGCGCTCCGTACGCAATTGCCACAGTGGCAATCCAAATCAGATTTTTTTTATTATTATTTTTTCTTTGTTTTATGACAATTAATCTTTTATTTTTTTCTTTGTTTTCCTCTCTACGCTTCTGCCGCCTCGCTTCTTTCGTTGCTGCCGATCCTTCTTCCTCTTCTTCGCTGTTGCCGCTTCACTTCCTTTCGTTAATCCCCCTCCCTCTTCTTACCTCTTCGTGTGCGTCGGCGAACAAAGAAAAGGGTCGAAACCTTTGTGTCGTCGCCGCCCAAGGAAGCACCGTCGGAGCTCTCCCCTTGCCGTCGCAGATCTTCCTGGCCAGAGCCTTTGCCGTCGCCGATCTTCCTGGCCACGGCGCCGACGAGAAAAGATGGCCGTCGTCGTCGCTGCGCGAGATCGGAGCAAGAGGCGGCGTCGAAGACCATGAAGACCCCTTGCTGCTCACGCTGGGCTCATCGTCCATGTCGCCATCCATTTCTCCGAGTGTGTTTTTCTCTTCTCCCGACTCCACCTCCTTGAAGGATTCCAGCCCTCTGTTCAAATATATCTAAAGGGGTTTTAGTTTCTTAATTACACATGGTCGTCGTTGTAATTTCTCTTTTAATCCCTTTGGAAGGATAAGCTCTGTATAGAAAATTAGAAGAACATATAGTGGATTCAATTTAATTTAGTTGTCGATGGATGGTCATTAATCCCTTAGCGGCGCAGACGATGCGTGGCCGTGGGGGATGGATGGAACCTACGCTATAAAAGGAGGAGCAGCTGCTGCGCCGAATTGCCCTCCTACCTTAATTTTCCCCTCCCTTAAGGATGGTCGCCAACTGATCAGCAGCACACCTTGTTGATTTTTGTCCAAGCTAATATGCATACCTTGAATGTAGTGGCTGGCGGAGGTGACGAAGCCGGCGTGGCAGGTGTCGCAATAAACGTTGCCTTCGACGGTGATCTTGGAGATGGGGGCGGCCAGAGCGGCGCCGGCGAGGGCCAAGCAGAGGGCGGCGAGCAGGGGGAGAAGCTGCTGCATGTTGGCGACCATCCCAGAATCAAAAAAGCCTGCTTCGCTTCGTCTCAGATATGGAAACTCGTCCCATAGCAGCAGCCAAAACATCGACAAAACAGTTGTCGTCATGCTGCTCTTCGGACTTTGTATTGGAACTCTCTGCTGCAAGAGAGTTGTTAATGAGTGCAGCAACTCTTTTGATATCAAGTATGGGTTTAGCACTTCTTCTAATCCTGGGCTTTCTTGTCACTGCCTCAGATGAGCATTTTGTGTAGAACAAAATCCATGGGTGCACTGAAATATTTGCTCTCTATCAACTAAATTTGGATGGTCATTAACGAGATACAAGAAAGCAAATGTCAACTTGTAATAAAGACTACAGAGAAATATCAACAACCAAGCTTTATCCCAGGGTGGGGGGTCGGCTAAATAAAGACTAAAGAGAAATGCTTAAGAATAAACAACAAATGAAGAGCATCCAATAGAAAGCAATGTAATCACAGTCAAGGAAGTCAACAAAAAAAAGAAACAATTAGCATGTGCAAAATAGAATGTTTATAGCAATGCATTTACGCAAAGAAGGTGGAAGTTCATATTTTATTTGGTAGAAAACACAAAAGAAGATCTACACTAAAAGACACCTGACAATTCTAGATAGAAACAAGATTCAAACACCAGGATATGCAGAATACTCGGCCATTATAGATGTAAGTGAGAATTAATATGGAGCCACAGCAAAAAGAAGCCAGTATATTAAGGTATGATAGCACAGCAACATGATGCAACACCAAGGAAACTGGTAGATGGAAATATATCCTCCAAAACTCGATCAGCAGAGCTCCGTGTTAAGTATCATGAATACCATTTTGTTCCACATCTGTTGAAAATATCTCATAGCCCATCTAATCAGAACTCACGTATCTCTCAGTTCATCGAATTGACTTGTAAAAACCACAGGACAAATAGACATGTAGAGAGGAAGTGAGATTCATGTGCAAATCTTCAACCCAGATCCAAATCCTGATTCCTATGAAATGAGCATAAACAATTAGGCAGTGAAAAATCAAGCATAAGCAACTAGGCAGTTTAACAAACATAAGCAACCAGGTTGTAGGATAAATTACTTACAGTGTGATTTGTTGTTTACTGATCTTCATTGTTTGCTAAATCTTCATTTATTCTATAGCATGTTGTTAGAACCTACAATAATAAAGAAATTATTAACTTCAATTTCTCAATCAATCAATCACTATAATTTAATAAAGCTTTGATAGTACCAACTACATCTGCCAATTCTTCTTCATATGTGTCATCATCGCTGTTATGATGACTATCTATAGTTGATCTGGTAAGATACATAATCATATTTATAAATTACATTAGAGAACTGCTTTGCAAAAAAAATTATAATACAAATGTGAATTAATTGATACATACCCTTGCTGTAAAATTGGACAGTTGCGCTTATCATGTGACACACCTCGATGTCCGCATCCATGACATAGCCGAGATTTTGAGATTGCCTTCTCCTTTGATGATTTTAATCTTTTCCCACATCCCTTTGTTCTTACTAAAGAAGGATCAATAATAATAGGAGCTCCATGCTTGGATTTCTTCCTTTGACTTCCATCGTCGCATGTTTTTTTACTAATGTTCATCTCTTTAATTTTGTTGTACATAAAATCAAATTGTTCATCCAAGAAGTTTGTCCCCTCATCAGTCAAAGATGCATCATCAATTAATATTGAAGCTTTATAGGATAGCCTTGAGTGTCTTGACATCAAACACCTTTTTGGATCATTGACGAAATTTTGCTCTCCCAAGGAATATATTGCTCCAACCTTTGCATCTTGTGTCCATCGTTTGAGTATATACTTATCAGGCAGATGAAACACTTGATTGATACGAAAAAAAGCTAACATATGTCTGCATGGAATTCCATCGAACTCAAATTTCCTACAGCTACAGGATATGTAGTCCCTCTGTATATCATGCGTGAGGACCCTTGGTTTGGAGGAAGAACAACTTTGAAAATTCATCACATGGTAAACCACTAACTCAACTTCTATAGATGCTTGTTGCACATAATAACTATGACTTTCACTCATTTCATTTTAAAACTCCATCCATTTCTTTTTTGTATACTGTTTAACCATTTGAATTTCCATTGGCAAGTTTGTCTTAATCCTGGGATGCTCATTCAGATCAATATGGTCAGCAAGTAATTCATTATGTCTTTGGTGTTTCAGTGCCCTATTGAAACGAGTGATAAAATCCATCAATGAATTCTTATTTGAGATATACCTCTTAAAAAATGCATGTGAGCTTTCAGATCTCTGACTACTTGACATTCCAACACAAAATACATGACTAAAATATGCTGGCACCCACTTATGTCGCAATTCGTACATCAATGACAACCAATCATTTTTCTCTAAATTAGCACACTTGATAACCTCTGTCCATGAATTCTCAAATTCATCAGTTGTTGTAGAATTTCCAATGACATTCTTTATGCTTTGATAGTAATCACGAAATGTCAAAGGATTTAATTTATCTGGGAATTTGTTCAATATGTACCACAAACAATATCGATGTACTGTCTAAGGAGAAACTTGGGCGATGGCTGTTGTGATAGCAGGATCCTGATCAGTGATGATTACATTTGGTGCACCTTTAGGCATTGCTTCTATGAACTTGTTAAGCAGCCAAACAAAAGACTCAGTTTTCTCATCACTTATAAAGCCGCAACAAAAAATAATTGTCTGATGATGATGATTAACTCCTACAAATGGTGCAAAAATCAACCCATATTTGTTGGTGTTATATGTTGTATCAAATACAACTACATCTCCAAATACACTATATGCCGTCCTTGATATATGATCCGCCCAAAAACACCTGCTAAATCTATTATCTGAGTCTGTCTCGTAATCAAAAAAAAAATTTGAATTCTTCTCTTTCTCAGATGTAAATAACTCAATTAGTGTTTCAGCATCGATACCCTTTTGCTCATCTCTTAGTTCTTTCTCAAAGTTTCTAATATCTCTTTCTGTGCAACCCACCCTCTCAGGACCTCCATATTCTATCTCCAATAATCGCATTTGCTGACAAGTTGGCACATTTGCCTCAGAAAAATGTTGAGTCAATGCTTTTTTTGCTACCGAAACATTACGATGTGAGCATAGCAAATGCACCTTTGAAGGAGTTGAGAGTGGATGATTATGACTTTCCATGATGTTTTTGACAATCCAATTAGGTCCAGTTTGTTCCTTAACAAGTGACATATATGACTGACAACCGGTTCTAACTTCGCCGCGTGCTCTTTCCCTTTTCTATTGATCACCTATTGCATGTTTATTCCATCGCATTTGATTCGTATGCCCTTCTTTAAAACATACAAATCTTTTCCAAACAACTTCATTTGTCATCTTATTTTTCCTACTATTATTTATCCTTGCACTAAATCCGGCTTCTCGTGCATATTGGTTATAAAATGAAAATGCTTCTTCCAGTGATGAGAATTTCATTCCAATTTTTGGCGTTCGATCATCTGCTACTTGGGGAATGTATAGCTGGCCCTCGCTACCATTTTCTTCCATTGTTGGGAATGTCAGATTCAGATGTAGCGAAGCTCTGCATATCACCACGTAGCCACGAAAACATTATGAATCAAATAGACATAAAATAGTATTCTCATGTGGCAATAATCTAACATGACAATATATCATTTTAGTACTAAAGTAGGAGCTTGAAAAGGAGAGAATGTAGTAATTTTAGTATATGTACTAGACTCTTAGGATGTAATGCAACCTTATCAATGCTATTATCATCAAAATAAGATCTCCTACAATTTGTGATATGACACTGCACTGTTAGAGGCATTGAAAACATAAATAAATAGAAGAGAAAAAATAATGAATCATGAAGATCCTAGTGTATATATACATTAAGTTTAAGAGAAACAAATCAAATATACTACCAGTAGAAAACGTTAATCACTAAAATGATATCCATGATATCCACGAATCAAGGAAAAACTAATTGCCGAATTTTTGAGAAATAATGGATTAAGCGATTGAAATAAATTAGAGACTTACTTTGTAGACAATGGGATTTGACTATCAAGTGTTTAATCTAGATCTTAATTGAGATTAATTTATATAAAAATTGAAATTAATTTGAGAATAACAAAAAATAAATTGCTTCACTGAGCTAATATACCTTATACGCCCAAGGAAGCAAGGTCTCTAGAAGGATGGAGAGTTGGGCACTGGACAGTGACGACAAAGGCTCTTGCTAAGACGGCTGGGCTACCGGTGGTGATCAGGGCAGTGGACAGCAACGACAAAGGCTCTGGCCAGGAAGATCGCCGACGGCAAGGGGAGAGCTCCGACGGTGTTTCCTTGGGCGGCGACGACACAAAGGGTTTCGACCCTTTTCTTTGTTCGCCAACGCAGCGACGACACAAAGGGTTTCGACCCTTTTCTTTGTTCACCGACGAAAGGGTTTCGATCCTTTTCTTTGTTCGCCAACGCAGCGACGACACAAAGGGTTTCGACCCTTTTTTTTGTTCGCCGATGCAGCGACGACACAAAGGGTTTCGACCCTTTTCTTTGTTCGCCGACGCAGCGACGACACAAAGGGTTTCGACCCTTTTCTTTGTTCGCCGACGCAGCGACGACACAAAGCGTTTCGACTCTTTTCTTTGTTCGCCGATGCACACGAAGAGGTAAGAAGAGGGAGGAGGATTAACCTTTAGTTTCGGAGGGCCGTCGGGCGACAACAGCGAAGAAGAGGAAGAAGGATCGGTAGTGTCGACGATGGAAGAGGGGCGGCAGAAGCGTGGAGAGCAAAACAAAGAAAAAAAAGATTATTTGAACCATAACATAAAAGGAAAATAATATTAAAAAACATCTGATTGGGATTGCCATTGAAAAGAAAGATTATTTGAACCATAACATAAAAAGAAAATAATATTAAAAAACATCTGATTGCTATTGCCACTGTGGCAAAAATGGGAATGCACCATAACACCTCTGTGTGTATATATATATATATATATAAATCCCTTATAAATACTTATCTCCCCGTGCCAAGCCCATCGCCGATTCCTTTCTCCTCCCCTCTTCGCCCGACACCGCCGACCGCCACCACTTCTTCCTCTCTTCTTCGATCGCCGACTCCCTCTCCTCCACCTCCTCACGGAAAGCCACTGGGCCACCTCCTCCTTGAGCCGGCGCCGCCCTGCTCTCCGGTGCCCCGTTTCTCGAATCCACGTGTGCGATTTGGCCTCAAGCGACGCGAGCCACTGCCAAGCCGACGATGACAGTCCACCTTCACAAGCGAAGCCTCCTCCGCTACGCAAAACTCCGCCCGACTCCTCCCTATGCACGCGACCCAGGCGCACTACTACTGCGATCATCGCCGAGCAGAGTTCCTCATCCCTGATCCCATGATCATTGGAGACGGTGCATCTGGGGCAACTCTCCGATTTTAGGAGATTGTCGTTGTATGCCGACACTGATTTGAATGGCTGAGGGCGTGGTTCTGCTAGTTTGCGAAGTGAGGATTTCGTCCGACACTTCACCATGGTAAGGTGTTCTGGTAGCTAAGATTGATTTTTTTTTTTTAATTGGATTTCTCTGTGCTATGTTCTGTGCTTCTAATTTCTGTCAAGAAAATTTGATTAGGAAACCTGATTTGATTTTTTAAATTCGTGTTCCTTTGATTTAGTGGATATTGGCTTAGGTCTGAGTTGGAGAGGTCGTGTGGAGGCAGTTCTGTTCGGATTGTGATCTTGCTGTCTTTGCCGTGAGGTTGTATGTTGGAGATTGGAGATTGGTATGGTGTAGTGTACTAGGTTATTGGATAACCGTGGTTGTACTTTCTTGA
Organism: Boesenbergia rotunda; assembly: GCA_024364735.1. NCBI lineage: Eukaryota > Viridiplantae > Streptophyta > Magnoliopsida > Zingiberales > Zingiberaceae > Boesenbergia > Boesenbergia rotunda. The sequence continues at coordinate 82,022 of JAGFNQ010002037.1, read as the reverse complement.
TCTGTCGAAGAATTTTTGGCTTATGGATTGGTTTGATTTTAGGAGTTGGGATTGTGTGTTGGGTTCTTTGATCATGTAATGCTCTACCGTGAGCTTTTGGCGAAAGTAGGTGTTTGCTTAGGGAGCTGATGAGCGGGTATAGTTTTGCTTTTGACTAATCAGAGTTTAAGTGGTTATTGGGACCAAATTTTGTGAACAAATCAGTTTGTAGTGGGTGTGTGTGTTCATGAGAGGGAATTGTGTACCTTTAGGTTATGTGAGGTAGAACCGTAGAAGTAGGAATATACCTTGGTTAGATTAGGTCCTAGGTTGATTAGGTGATTTGGAGATTATGAGTTTGATTGGGATTAAGTCGTAGTATGATAATGAGATCTTAATGGGTTGGCTTAGGACAGGAGTCGGAGATTCTCATCTTGGCATGATATGAAGTTGAGTTTGATTTGGAATTGGTTAATGATGGTTTAGATTAATTAGTAAACTCTTGGATTAATTGGATAAGAGTTAGGATTAATTAAAAAGGAAATTAACTAATTAATCATTGAGTTGATTAATTAATTAATAGGATACTATATTGATGGTAGATACTTAGTTTTGCTTCGTATCTTGTATTGATAGGATTCAAGCTGGAGGCGATCTCTCGAGCTTGAAGACAGTTTGATACACATTACATATAAGGCGGGTACTTCTCCCTTGATTCCTGTAGAATCGTTTACCTTAAATGCATGGTTGTTTTAATATCTGAGTAGGTTGTTTTACTTTAAATCTATTTGTTTTGTTTTCTTATTTGATAATTTTTCTTGCTTGACCTTTGAATAGTATTTCAAATTGTTCAGTTATACAGTCTCATCTCTTAATTTCTGATCTATTTCAAACCATCTAAAGATGCCCTTTCTTTTTCCCTTGCACCATGAACGAATTCTTAAAGCATGTCTAAATGGTATTGTGTGTGCTATAGAACTATCATTTGACCTGTCTAGGGTTTGGTCGGCATTAGATAAATCTTATCCGGTAGATTAGTGCATGTTTATTTCCTTTGGTGTTGGATATGTTTTGTTTTCGTATTGATTGCGTTTTGTATCGTATGGATTGCATGATTTTGGGTTTAATTGAGGTGTTGTATATTGGTGACATGCATCATGCATCGTTTGCAGACCGACGACCACTGACTCTTTTGTGGTTGAGACGGGTCATCGGGTATATTTTCCTGTTGTGCCACGCTTAGTCGGAGTTGTGTCCAAACAGTTGATACTCCCTAGGTATTTGGAGTCCCCACAGGTATTTTGGGGTTTTAAGCCACAGATATTTTGGCTTTTCATATCAAGGTCACAGTTATTGTGGTGTATTTGCATAGCCCCAGGTTTTAGCGATTGTATCTTGTCCACTCAACCTACCCAATATAGTGGTGGTTGGTATGTGTACAGTGCAGGTCATGTCATCATGTGTATATTGTACATTGTGCATTTGTTTGTGTTTGCTATATTTGTTTGAGCTATGATTGTTGCATATGATTGACATACATATACGATTATGATTTATATTTTATATGATCTGGGTATGTTCGACAGTATTAGCTATTTATGGAGGTGTTAGGGGATTACTGATTTTTGCCCCTACTGGTTACATGGTTTCAGGTATGTTTTATTTGTATAGAGGTATTTTTTATTATATTCATTATTCCGGAGACTGTATACTCTTTCCATTCTTTATGCTTGTTTTATCCTTTTATATACCATGTATTTATCTGTTCTTATACCTGCAGAGTTCTATCCGGAACTCACCACCTCTCGTTTTCCTTTTTGTTTCAGGTAGTCGATAGTCGCGTCTCGTGCCACCAGGAGAAGATCTAGCTGTCAGTTCCCAGTCGTGAGTAGGTTGTTTCTGTTTTCATACTTTCGTGATATTTTTATCACAATGGTATCGCTTTGATTTTGTTATTATTTTGGATGGTATTTGACTTTTCGACGTGTATTTAATTTCTTCCGCTAGATTTTGATTTGTTGTATTATAGTTTATGAAAATTTATTTATTTTGAATATCATTTATTATGTAGATTGTTTAACTGTATGGTTGTAGCTCTTTGTTTTATATCTGATTGTGTAAGATGTCAGCCGAGTGTAGCTAAGCTTTATATGTATGGAGTGATGTATGTATGAGTTTCAGATTGTCCGTCGTACAGAGAAAATATTGTCTGATTTTCGAACGATCACAGGCTCTGGGGGCGTGACAACTGTTTTGATTTTATATTTCATACTAGAGATCTAACATAGACAATAAGGGCGAGTCAAATATCATATACTTCCAATGGTGTATGTCTCAATTTGCTTAGATAGATCGCTCTACGAGAAGAGAATATCTTAAATTGCTTAACACTCCCACACAAACAAACCTATTTCAACGATCGACAAAATAAAATAAACAAGACAAGCTTGAGCAACAAGTGAAAAATCAAAAGAACATATATAGTGTTGTACCGAGAGGGGCGAAACATGATTGCTACATACATTATGCAATCATTGTCATCGACAACCAAGAGAATACCGAGCTTATGATGCTAAACCAACCTATCTTCATGTTATCGCCTTTCATGCTAGAAGCTGAATCATTATTAAAAAGCAAACACGTTATAATTAGAATTTAGACACAATCTGCATGTTTTAAGCAATAAAAACAATTAATAATCTACTTGATTAATTCTGAAAATAAACCTAATACCTGAAGGACTAGGGTTAGGGTTGGAAGGAGAGGAAGCAGCAAAAACAAAAACAAAAAAATTAAAAATTTAATCACAATATATATGTGACATTACTAATCACTGATTAATCTAATTTTAATGCATAAGCCAAAATTTGTACTTGTTACATTTCAAATTAATCACATTTTTGCCAAAAATCTGTTGAATTAAAGATATTCTTTTATCTTTCATAGAGTTAATCTTGTTCTGATAAACAAAATAGAATTTTATTTTCTTTATGTTTATTAAAAAAAAACTAAAAGTACAATTATACAAGAAAAAGTCTATATATACTTTTAATTTAATATTATAATATTTTCATGCAAAATACTATAAATATAATTAACTGTTATGTGAGGTTTAGAAATAAATATAATTAGAAATTACATATTAACATTTTTAACACTTCCCATATTTAATGTTGTACTAATGCATAAGAAAACATAGCTATAAGTGTAGAGAATTCCTATTTTTAATTGTTTTTTTAATTTTAATCTCTTTTTAAAAAATTTAATTAACTTTAATTTCAATATATTTATCTCTATATATCACGTACAAATTAATGAAAATAAAATATTTTTACAAATATTTAAAAACACACACGCAAAAAAAGACACTAACAATTAGGTGGGGAAAATCAAAATAAAGATACTAGCATTTTTCTCATGAAGTTGCAAGCAAATAGGTGCATCTAATCCTTGTTAAGGATTTGATTAGATATGTTATTTTTATATATTTAAAACTATTTTAAAATAAATAAAAGTTAAGGTTGTAGTAGACAAATGTTTCAATTAATTAATTTTCATTGTAAGATTGAAAATAAAGTAGTTAACATTGCCCTGATTAATCTTCAATCTTCTTATAAATAGTTAAGTTCATATTGTAGATAAATCATGAATGAATGATGAATTAAGGTAAAATTTAAGAGGTTTAGGGTTCATAGGATATATTACCACTTGAACAAGCGCTAAGGTCAGATCCACAAGCTTGGGCGACGCGATATGCATCAGCACTCGTGATGTTGAATGTCTTCAACAAGCTAGGGTTGTTGAAAGACGAGCAAATGCAAGCGAAATCATTCCTTACCTCCTCTTGTAATGCTAAACAACAAGCTTGAGATGGGTTTGTTGAGTTCAACTGCCCTCTGCACGGAGACAACTTTGCCACACACTCGGGTGGTGATTGCCCATCCACCTTCGTCACCACCACAACCATCATCATCACCACCACCACAACCAACATCAAAAACAAAATCTTATTAGCCATAAATACAATCAAACTACTTTCTCCCTCTTTTCGGTATGAAAGGGATCAATGTGGAGTGTGTTTGTATTTATATATCATAGATAGATGGGTCAACATGTAGGTGATCTCAAAGTTCAATCTCGTTAAAGGTTCTTAGTTTGTTGGGTTTGACTTTGGAATGGTCAAAGCTCTTCCCATGATGTGATGAAGAAGCAATCTTGTTGAGGAAATTGTCATTATTGTAGTCGCTATTGCACAACTCTATTCAACATTCTTTATATTATAGATAAAGACGTACGGCTAGTTAGTCCAAACAATCTACGTTTAAGAAATTCATAGATCAATAATACAATTATATTTTAATCATCTTAATTAAATAAAATAATCATGTATATATTGATTAGTGTTCCTAAGTTTTCGATTAGCAAATGCATGATTGGTGTGAAGTTTCTTGACAAATGTATGCTCCAAAATCCTCTACATTGGGGGGATCGATCGATGACAACAAAGAAGGATTTTAAAATAAAAACAAATAAATAAATTATTAAGGCAAAACTACTTTAATTTGGGTGTAATAAAATTTTCTTTTCTTTCTAAATTGTTCTAGGAGGTAAATTTAAGGACACTATTAAATTTATGAGACGAGTTTCTTTTAAAAGATTTGAGTGACTATATGTGATATATGTGACTACATTTTATTGAGGTTCAAAAGCATGATATAAGAGATTGAGACTAGGGGTGCAAATGAATTGAGTTTGTTATTTGATTTGTTTTTAAAATTATCAAATTTGAGCTAGACCAGATCATGGTTCGAAACTACCGGTTTGACGATTCAAAACTGTCAATTTGACTATTCGAAACTGTTGGTTTGATGGTTCAAAATTGTCGATTCAACGGTTCAGAATTGTCAATTCAACGTACAGTTCAGAACTGTCGATTTGACAAATCGTAATAGGTCGACCCTTAATCTTAGCCACCCAAGATGGTTACGGTTCACAGTTTAGAACCATCGTTTCACGGTTCGATTTGAGATTATTATATTAAAAATATAAAGCAAATGCAATTAAATAAATATTATGAATAAAATAAAAAAAATTCTTATTTAGTTTTCATAGTTATTAGGCAAGAAGATAAAGATTTATTATTAATATGTTCATTTAAAACTAATACTATACTAGAAAAATTCATTAAAAGTAAATGAGCAGTGGGATAATAACCACTAAAAAATTATTCTGTTGCATCATTCAATACTTTTAAATTTTCATAAATATTACTACAAATATTTCATTATTGTGAAAATAAATATATATTAGTATTACTATTTTGTGTAAAAAAATAAACATAATAATTCTTTATATTGAAATAAATCTTAAAATAATTGATATGTTGAATTTCAACATGTTGATACATTACGTGGAAATTTTGTATGTCTCATTCCATTAACTTTGCAAAACCTACTCAATTATTTCATTATAGATGTATGCAATCATAAATATGAAATTGCAGTTCTAATTGATTTAATATTATTTTCTAAAATTTTTAATCTATCTTGAACGTATAAATTTAAAACATAACATATACAACGAATATGAAAAAAATAAACTATCAATAACTAGTTGACAAATAAATTTTAGTTCTTCTATAGAAGCGGTATTAGAACTAGTATTATCTAATGAAATTAAGAATATTTTATAAGTTAATTCATATTCTTCTAAAATTAAACATAATAATTATGCAATATTATGGGCAATATGTGATTCATCAAAAACTCTATAAGCTAATAATCTTTTTTTAAGGGTCCAAGAGTTATCGATCCAATGACAAGTCACACCGATATACGAATAAGTTTGCCAATGATCATTTCAAATATCGAAACATATAGAAACTTTATTATTCAATTTATTAAACTTATCAATTAATTTTTTTTTATTTTTTTTAATTTTTTAATTGTATGAGTAAGTGTAATCTTAGGAATATGTTTAGCACATCGATTAAGAGATTCTTTATAAAAATCTTCAAATGTGCATTTAGATCCAAAACTAAAAGAAAGATGTTCTATATAAACAAAGTCAGCTAATGATTCTCTTAATTTATTATCAGAATATAAAAATAAATTGAAATCATTACTACCGATAGTTGAAGAAAATCTAGATAATTGTGTTTGAGAATGATCGAATTCATATTCCATTGAGTGCTTCGTTTCCGTCGAGTATCAACCTAGAATGGCTATCAAAGCATAGGCTTTAGCTGATTTTATGCTCGAAATGGTCCCAGTTTCTGAATCCGAGGAAGTCTTGAAGATTCATTGTGGCTGCCGACGATTTCTCCTTGTCTCATACCAGCGATATCCATTAGCAAATGTCGTTTTCAAGGCTCGGACTCCCTTAACTAAGACATAGTCAGGTCAAGATCATATCAACTGTGATAGGGTCGAGCACATATTGTATCATCATGTCCTTTTCATGACCCAGACTTTTCTGACTTGAGCATAGTCGAAGTCGAGATCCTCTCGATTGTGATAGCAAACTCTCTTTCGCACAAGGGTCGTGTATATATCATATCGCCAGGTCCTTTTCACGGCCCAGACTCTCCCATCTCGAATATAGTCCGAGTCAAGATCCTCTCGGCTGCAATGGCTACTTCCCCTTCTCACAAGGGTCGAATGTGTATCATATCGCTATGTTCTTTTTAGAGCCCAGGCTCCCCCTATTCTAACACAATGACGGTCGAGATCCTCTCGGCTGCAATAACAATCTCTCTTACCCACAAGGGTCGAGCGTGTATCATATCGTCATGTCCTTATCAGGACTCAGACTCTCCCAACTTGGACATAGTCAGGGTTAAGATCCTCTCGAATGCAATAGCAACCTCCCATTCATACAAGAGTTAAGCGCATATCATATCGCTATGTTCTTTCTATGGCCCAAACTCGGTCGACTCGGATATAGTCGAAGTCGAGATCTTCTCGGCTGCGATAGCAACCTTTATTGGGTGTCTCTACGTGCATCTTAAAAATTTATTTTCTAAACAAATAGCAGAAGCATAATAATTTCTTAAATTATTAAGACACATGCATCACACACATATAAGATATAACATGTGAAGACAGTCATAGAACATAAATTTCATTAAAAAAATTATACCTTCAAATTTGTAATCGAATTTTATAGAGAAAGTTTAGTTAGCCTCACAAGGCTAGCTTCTATCGATATCCATGTCGAGATATCTTTAAGACGGCTTCGCTAAGTCACAAATTTTTGTCTCCAATCGATACTAACTACTTAGGTCTAGTTGTTTCAAATGATTCGTATCATTGTATTTAGGGGAAGTTGGATCCTTTAATTTGGGTTGTATTGGGTTATGAGATCAAGATTGAATTCATCAATCTTGACTTTTATTAATTCTTAGATTTTTGTACATTATCTTATTTGTTTATCTTAAGTTTTACTAAGCTGTTCTTATATTTATTTTATAGATATTAGATATTTAGATCTTTACTCGATCAATATTAGAGGAAGATAAATCTATTGTAAATTATCATTAAATCCTCATTTATATTTTAAATTTTGTTGTTAGTCCTCATATTAAAAAAAAGTTCATTTTCACTCCCTAGTTTTATTTACTTCAACTCCCTAATATATATCGATTTACTTAATTATCCTCATTATTTTTAGATACAAAATATCTAAAATGAGGTATTATTCCTCCTAAATTCAATATCATTTAACTAGAATTAGTATATTTTCTATTAAATTGACTACGATTTTTTTTTCAAACCTAGTTGATCAAGAATTGATCGGAACTGCTTATAATTGATTGAAGCTACTCCAATCGATTGAGGCAATTGATTGAGGAGTTCCGATTGATTAGAAATTGATCGATCAGTTGTATTTGTCATAAGAAAATATCACCCTTATTTTTATAAGTACAAAAAGTCCAAAAGTAAGTATAATTTTTTCTAAATTCAACATATTTAAATTAGAATTTAGTATATTTTCTATCAAATTGAGTATATCTCTTTTTCCGTTTAATCAATTGATTAAGAGTTCATACCAATCAATTGGCTTAAGATAAATCAATTGAGTTGTACTCAATTTGATAGAAAATATACTAGATTATTAAATGATGCTGAATTTAGGAGAAACTATATCATATTTCGGACTATTTGTACCTAAAAAATCGAGGGTAATTAGGTAAATCGATAGTTGAAGTAAATAAAATTTTGCATGTAGAGAGTTGAAATAAATTTTTTCTGACGCAGAGACTGAGAAAAAAGTTGAATTTGCTATTAGGGAGTTTAGGATAATTTTCCCATAAATCTATCCTCAACTCACTTACATATATCCCTATTCATGAATTAAATGTGTAAAATGTTATTGATATTGCTACAACTATTTTTAAAATGAAAAATTAAAACGGCCATAGGTTAGCAAATTGGATTCCAAAAGAATTTGTGGATTAATTAAATGATATTCTTTATTGATATATGCGTATGAGTGATTATGTAGAGATTAACATGAGGAATTATTTTTAAAAGATAAAAATTGATACTCTAATTAATCCTTAGTTGATACATATCTTTAAATCACTTTAGCTTTCATGCTACTTATTAATTTGGGCAATTTACTAAACTGCTTGAGAAAGTTTTATTATTAACCATTTCACATATCTAAATTTCAAATATCCATCAGTCAATTTCGTTTGAAACTTGATAATGGACTTACAAAAATTTGAAACACTTTGAACTAACATCAATGATAAAAAGGTATTTTTGATACTAAACTTAGTTTGTTTTTGATATTTTAAATACCAAAGTTTAAAAAAAAAATAACTCGAAAGTTAATATTTTATTTTTATTTTAGTCTATGATTCACCATCCTAATTGGGTTATACTGTCAAGTTAAAAAAAAATAAAAAATAAAAAATCTTAGGGTTCACCTTCCCAATTGGATTATAGTATTCAAGTTTAAAAATAAAATCAAAAATCCCTATGGTTCACCTTCACAATTGGATTATAATATTCAATCATAATTTTAAAAAAGGACTTCCCATTACATAGTATTAAAATTGTTACTTTTAAAATTTGAAACTAAAAAAAAGATAAACACCCAACTTTGAACTATAAAAGTTTTTTCAAAAATTTGATATCAGAATCGTCAATTTAGTATCAAGTTTAGGACCAAGAGCATGTGCTCCTAAAATCAATTTACTCCTAAAATTCTCATTAATATATTTATGTCGGCGGATCTTAATTCGAAATGCAAATTGAGAATAGTTAATTAAATTGAAGCTCATCTTCAATTATTTACTCATTCCATTCAAAATTTCACATCTCTTAATCTATGCTATTGAATTTAGATACGAGGGCATATATACATTAAGGAGGTTTTCAAAAGTATATTGCTTTTAGTTTGAAATAATTCTGAGTTTTTAGATCTATCGGCCAATTTTATTTAAAATTGATTGATGAATCTATACCATTCGAAAATTTAAAATTTTGATATTTTTCAAATCAAGGAAATTCTTGGAACCCGTTGATTGTGTTGATTAGTGGGTATCATTATTCTAGACCTTATAATGAGCTTGTTATAAATTTTATCGGGCTTTTACAAGTTTAAAATTTTATTATTCTCAATTTATATTATCGAATTCAAATCTGAAAGCATAAATACATTAAGGAGACTCCCAAAAGTAGATTGTGATTTGAAATAATTCAAAAAATTTAGATCAATCAGTTAGTTTCGTTCGAAATTAGTTGATAGACCTAGAGAAAAAGAGGATTATGAAATTTGGGAGTTTTGAAAATTGAATATGTGAAATGGATAATAATGAAACTCACTTACATGGTTCAGTAAATTATCGTATTGCACACCTCTTTAATGTTATAAACTTTTATCGCAAGACTATCTAGTAATAGATAGTTAAATTAAATTTGTCCCTTAAACTAACCAATACGATATGTGTTCGAGGTGGACTAACCTTTGCATGAAAATATTTAGTGAAACAATGTTATTATAAATGATGAAAAATAAATTTAAAAAAATAAGTCTAACCTTTTACTAACAAGAATGCCCACGGTTAATATTTATTTGTACAATAGTATTATATCGTTGCATATCTCTACTCTAAATATATTAGTGGGTTTATTGGTGATGTGAAAAATTAAAGGGCATAACTTTTAATTCAGGATTTGAAATCAAATTCTATCGGTGATTATGCGTTCAGAATTCGAAAGCATACACTTGTTACAAATGAAACCGTATCTGTCAACTGTTTAAACCCTTTTCATAACCTTTTTATTATTTTTGATAATATTTTTAATATTTAGGGTAATTTAGTATTCCTGATATTTATAGGATAAAATTTGTCTTGATCCATCTATTTTTTACAAGATTGGTATGATATTGTTCATTTTGGATAACCCCTCAAGGTTTTATTTTTGGGTTTTATCTAAAAGGTCTTATACCAATAGAGATATTTTTCCCTTATAAGTCTTGATCTTTCTTGTGTGTTTTCAATGTGGGAGTTTGTTTGAAACCTTGCAACCCTAACAATCTTTCCCTCAAACAAAAAACCATAGGGGTCCCCCTCAAATGGAAAGTCTATCCATTTGATGTTCAATTCTTGACCCACCAAGTCTTCCTACCCACAATCCAACCGACTTACTAGATCTTCCTATTTGTCGGTCCACCCGACCTACTAAAATTGCTACCTAATATCTGGTCCTCTTGATCCGAACACGGGAGCCTCCACTTCTTTTATTCGAGATCAATATTATACTCACATGGCTCAATTAAACCATAGCTTTTGTGCACAGTCGGCAGTAGACCTTCTGGCAGCCCAGACTCTAATATCAATTATTAGGACCAAAGGAATTTAGATATCTCTACAATAGTATGATATTATCTATATTGAAACTAAGCCTTCAAGATTTTAATTTTGGGTTTTTATCAAAAAAATCTTATATGAATGGAAATATATTTTTTTTATAAGTCTATAATTTTTTTCATATGTTTTCAACCTGAAACTTTGTTTATAATCTTCCAACCCAACAGAATAAGAGTAAGAGTTGATTCTATATTAAAATAAAATCCCAATTTAGAATTCTAGTGTTTGTGATGCCTTGTCTAAATTACGAACTCAACCGAGATTAAATTTCATGTACATTTTTTCTGTTTACTTATTTTAATGATTTGTGTTTACTCCTCTTTATTTCCTTGACCTTCAATTTTATAAGTCTGTTGTTTGATGCATAGAGTGACATAAAAATGTATAATTCATAAGTGTTTTTAGGTATATCTCAAAGTAAATTTTAAGAGTTCTTTTAATTTACTAGTTTAAAATTTTTAGCTATGATTTTATTGTTAAACATTATTTTGTTATTTTAGGTGATGCTTTGAGGGAGCAAAAAAATAATTTTTCTCATCGTAAACGATCTAGTATTAAACCCTAAGAGGAAGGGTATTCTGCAACTGTCAACCTCATAATTCGAATCTGTGTCCAAAGAAATAATTCTACCTCATGGAAATCAACTGCGCTAAGGGATTGTTAGATGATGCTTCAAGATGGAACTACACGTTGTCGTTGACATTTGTCTATAACTTAAAGAACTAGTCGAGACTTAGAAGGCCTACCCAACTCTTCCAAATGCATCATTGGGTGTTTGGTCTAATCACTTTGGCTAAAGGCAAAATCGTCACCGTAACCGTCCCTCCAGAGCACTCCCATACTTCCTAGAATGGGATAAATTACGGAGGACTTCATCCAAAAACAATAGCATATGCAAGAAAGGAAAGGTGAGACAATCAATGGGACATTCCATATCCGTTAGAAATCGACCTCAAACTTATGAACCATCTCTATCAGCCCATGAGGACGTGTTTTATCTAATCTCAATGCAAGGGTTGTGGGACAGACCTTGACGCCTATCGAGCCAAAAGATTCCCACTCCATAATCAATCTACTAAAATTCGAGAGGAAGTTGACATTAAAAACAGAAATAGTAAGTGGCAATCTTTCTGAAGCACTGGAACAAGCAAAGATTTAGCGGAATGCTTGTTCGACGACAGTTAACACCCTTCTTGCGACAAGCAGATCAAATCTTAACCTCATGAGTAGAAGATTGATGCTAATACTTATATTACAATCTTGATACAATATTCGATCGTCATGGGGCCATGGGCAAAGAAAAAGTGGCAATAAATACACTCATTTCTCTTAATGTACTTTCAAATTCCTTCTCGCTTTTGCACACGTGATACAAGTAGCAGAAACTTTGCCAGATTCTGAGAGTCCAGCTGAACGGAACCTACCCAAAAGATCGAACATCCAAGATTGTTCTCGTTGTTATCGTATATCGCTTAACCAATGGAGGATCATACAAGCTTGTGAAAGGACTCCAACCCGTTCATGATAAGCAATGCAGCCAATGGTGAAAAAGTAGAAGCTACATCAATGCTAATTAAACGCCGAACTCAAGCTTCTCTGCGAACAAAAATGACCACATTGAAGCATATGCTATGTTGTGTGTAGGTTCTCCCATACACTTCTTGCCTCGTGCATCGGATCAATGTGCACAACCTCATTAACCCAGAAATGCGGCAGTGATTGCAATGCTTGATGATGTTCAAGAAATTCCATTCTGCCATGTAATATCGAAGTTGAATCCATCCTTGTGCCAGTAATACTCTGTCAGCAAAGGAAACTTAGTCAAAGAATATTTAGGACTGTTTAACAATATAAGTTTACTCCAAATCTCCAGCAACCGCAACAATGCAACAGCCCCTACCATTTAAAAATATGCTGATCCTAAATTTTAATAGCAGTTCTATAGACGAAACTATAGTTTGTATTGCGACTCGAAAACTGAAGATAGTAGGAAAAACATTTATACCCAATAATCATGATTTCATGACCAAAGAGGTTCATATACAGATTGGATTGTCAAACAAGAACTAATTTTTTCGAGAAAAGGATGGATTGTCAAAAGATACGGCATCCGTTCAGAGTCAGCAAAATTCAACTGGATAGTCACATTTTGGAGCATAGCTCCACATGTTAGATGTCTTCCCAATTATCCTAATCGACTATAGTACTATACTATCATAATCCAGTCTTATGATTGGTTGCCTACTATAAGTTTTACATACCACATTTGCATATGACAGGAAGTGGAGCCCAAAGTTCAATATAAAGCATTACGGTATTCTACAGTTTTGCATACCCGAATCCATTTCTATCTTCTCTCATGGATGTAGCCTTCTTGATCTCATTCCGGGGGACTGCTGTAATTTGTGTACCGGACATGACCTCTCTTCGCCAATCAAGTGGTAGCTAATAGCATCTTGTGTTGTCATCAACAACCGATTCCTCAAAAGTCAAAACAGACTGTAGAATCCTGATTGCCATCAATAGTCAATTCCTCAAAACATTCCACTTCTGTCCCACAGTGACGTGTAACCTAGCCTAAAAGCTTGTGCCCTCCTGTCTCTATCAGCCCAATGATTTACAGAATCATTGTTAAACAACACGTGGCAGCAAATGCATGTGTTGATGTATGCAGTGCCATTATATGCAATCAGAATAAAGACAGTACAACTGCATGCTGCCCATATGTTGCACATTTTAATCCAATCGAACACTTTCTACATCGCCACAACTAAAAGCTGTATTCTTCTTCCACCTAAAGCAATTGATGACAAAATTTTAGTTGCCTAACACAATGCCTTCCTTGTGTCTTAGATTTGTCTTAGATTGTGTTTTTTTTCTTGCAAAAACTGAACAGCCAAAAGTAGCATATAACAACAACCAAACTTTATCTCACTACGTAGAGTCGTCTATATAGATCCTTCTATATCATTGAGTTTTATCTCCTACTATATCATCATTTATATATAAATATATTTTATCTTATTTTAGTGTTCTTAATCAAGTCTTCTTTGGTCTTCCTCTTCTTCCTCATTTGATGTGCACATTTGTCATAGTTTTACATCGCCTAACTGGAACATATTGATCGTCTACATACATATTTGTATCATCTTAAACGTATTTCCGGAGGTTTCTCTCAATAGGTACAACCCCGACTCTCTCTAATATTTTTATTTCTTATCTTGTCCATCCTTGTATGTTCGCACATCCACCTTAACATCTTCATCTCGAGTTATATCCACATTCAGCTTCATATAACATAGCAAGTCTAATTGTCATTTTGTAAAATTTTCTACTTTACGATCACAAAGAATACTTGACGCTCTCCTCCATTTAACCATCATGCTTATCTTCGGTATAAAATATCTCTCTCGATCTCTCCATCTTTTTAAAAAAATAATGCTAAATACTTAAAGCTCACAATTCGTCATCTCTTATCTTAACAATTATCTTATTACATCTCATGTTACTAAACTTAAATTCATATATTCCGTCTTTACTCTACTAACTTAAAACATTTCACTTATAGCATTTCCCGCCATGATTCGAGTTTAGCATTTACTCATTCACATGTCTCATCTACCAAAACAATATCATCTGCAAACAACAAGCACCACGGTACCGTATCTTAGATGTGTCAGTTCGTCCATGATTAGTGTAAATAAATAGGAATTTAGAGTTAACCCTTGATGTAACCCTATTCTTATGGGAAACGCTTCAATTAATCCACCTAAAATTTTCACTCTTATCATTGCATCCTTATATATATTCTTAATTAGTTTAATATACGTTATGTTAACGCCTCTTTTTTTTAGAATTCATCATATAATTTCCCTTTTATCATAAGCTTTTTTTAGGTTAACGAACACCATGTGTAAATCTTTTCGATACTTTTCAATTAATTGTATGAGATAATGTATAGCTTCTATTGTGACTTTCCAAACATAAATCATTTCGAACACTATTGTCTCCTTCTTTAGTCCTTTTTCTATTACTTTTTTCCGAAAGTTGACTCATTAGTTTAATACTCATATAGTTTGCATAATTCTGTATGTTTCCTTTGTTTTTATATAAGGGAACTGGAATACTTAAACCCAGTTGATTGCGCTTTTTTTTTGTTTTCAATATCAAATTAAATAACTTTGTAAGTCATTTAATACCTTGTTTTCCTAACCACTTCCATACCTCAATCGAAATATCATCAGGTCCAACTACTTTTCCATTTTGCATCTTATTTAAAACTTATTCTACTTCTAAAGTTTGAATTCTACGATAAAAATTTAAATTTCTATACTCATTTGATCTATTTAAATTGCGATAACAAAATAATATCCATCCTCTTCGCTCAATGTTTAGTCTCTTATACCTCTTTCTCTTCAAACCACACACCTTTCATCCTGAAGTCTCCCTCATGCGGCATATTTAACTAGCCCTTGTATGACTTCTGAGTAAATATAATTTTTTCATTTTCTTATTCACAGATGTAGAAAGAGAGTCTTGGCGCAATGGTAAAGTTGTCGCCTTGTGACCTAAAAGTCATGGGTTCGAGTCCTGAAAACAGTCTCTTACAAAGTAGGGTAAGGTTGCATACAATAGACCCTTCCCTGAGACCCTGCATGGCAGGAGCTTTATGCACCAAGTTGCCCTCTTATTCACAGATGTAATGGGGTGCATTTTAAACCGGAAGCCTTAAATGAAAATTATCTTTTCTAAATATCGGAATGGTCCAAGTTCAAAGAAGAATTTGAATTGTGTTCTATAAACATACATATTTTAAATATTTTTTTGACAAGGATGGCATATGGCCAGCATATCCAATGCATGCATCTGTAAATAATTTGCAAGAGATTGCACATGATTCGTACAAAGTTCCTAACATAATGTGAGGTGTGACTATTTGAGATAATATTACTTGCCAATTGAACACTAAATAACATAAGTATTACCTAAAAGGACAGCCTAGCTTTACACAGGTAATAAGTATTACAAAGAGATCGACAAGCAATAACATTAAATAAATGGAACTCAAACTAACAGGATCCACATTTCTAGATTAATGAGACCGTTAACAAATTTATATTCGAAAAAAAGATTACTATAGGAAGTGTAAGAGAACTGACAAGTGTTGGTGCATGGCATGCATTGATGATGATGGACCTCAGAAGTTTTTCTTCTGCATTACTGAAAACCTGATCTGAGTCAATCGAAAATGATAAATCTACACAGGACAAGTCAGGAGCAGCACCATGGTTCCTAACGACGATCCTCTGATGCTTCTTAAGCATCTTGTATAGAAGGTACTCGGTATTACGCGGAGAACATTTCTTTTCTGACCCTCTTACTATCTTACAGCTACTAAAAGTCATTTGAGTTGATTCATGTAACCTAAGCAATGTCTCTGCTCGACCATAGTCAGCCCAGCAAGAACATAAGGATGATCCATCATCTGTACAGATAGACAAATATTCAGTAGAATGTTGTAGACTAATTCGCTACAATTTACTGTCTATCCAGCATGTAAAGCTCATGCTAACCCCTGCAATGCCTGTTCGTCCTTGAAATCTAAGGATAAAAAAATACATGATGAATCCTCACACAATTGTTACAGCAATGCAATAGTTTGCAATATAACCTAACAACTGATCAATTCTAGTAAGTGATACCCATGCAAAACATCGAGAGAAAGTGGCATCACCTAGATTAATCTAAGGCTAGAAGATTGTACCCTTTTCCAACATCCAAGTTACATAAGATGGACTTTTCAGAAGTTAACGAGAGATGTAAACCTAGCAAACATGAATGATAGTGAAGAAAATAATAAGTTGTTATTTCTATTAGCAAAAATACATGATGATTGGAAGAGGCTCAAGGCATCTCACCTACTACAAAGCCAAGTAGAGGGATACTTGCTGTTGTTATTTTGGGATAGCCTACAGGTTGCGACATTACGGATCCATGTGTCTGGTTCTCCAGTACCAAAGTAATGATACTCAAAACCTGCCTTTCAACCAAGGAGAAAAGAAAACATGGGCGCAAAAACAGCACCAACATCCAAAAGAGTCAGGACTCAGGAGTGTTATGTTAGTCTTTAAAAGCATGAATGAGACAAAGAGGGAAGTAGCAAGAAACAAAACCAATGAAAATTTCAAGCCAAAAGGTGTCAAACCCTATAAGTTATAAAATTGGCACCAAATTGTACAAGCAGTATAACTGTTGTTTAATTACCCTGCAGTTAAGCTGGATGAGGTTACTGTCAGCGCACTGCAGCACATTTGAGATCAAACACGATGATTTGGTATTCATGAATACTTCATGCGGAATATACCATCTGGACTCTTGAATCAAACCTTCAACATTAACCAGAGGGTAAATTTCCTTCACGGTGTTAACCACAATAAATGACATTGGGATCAACATCAATTCTTTTGTCTGACTTGAATTTCTGCAGATAGGTAGAATTACAGAATTATTTGTTTTTCTTATTATACTTGTAGGAAAGGGTGACAAATACAAGTGAATATACTATGCTGATAAATCATACACTCTTAATTGAGAAAAATAAGATCTTGTGTAAAAAACCAGAAAATTTGATGATAATCTGGTATTAAAAATGTGACATAGTTCAGTAAGCCACCACTTTAGGGTAGAAAGGTCACTACCAGAGGATCCATAATGACGATGGATAAGCACCATGGAAAGCAACAATAAAAATTCCAATTTGAATACCATAGCTTATGAATGACCTTCCAGCAAAATAATTGAACAATAAATTCTATGAGTAAACTTACTGAGTCAATAGGACCTTGTGGAAGGTTGCATTCACTGCATGACCTAATCCAATAGGATAAGCATATCTGCTTATGCTACCACGAATCCGCACCTGAGATTAAAATAACTATCACTACTAGCCACATCAATGATGAGAGTGTGACAAGAAATTACCGTATGACAATCATCATTTACAAGCATACAGATTTCACATATACTCCAGTGTTCACAAACTGTGAAACTAGAGCATGCACATTTAGGTTTGAAGTCATCGATGGAAATACTCTCAATATTTCCACTTAATGATAGCAGATTTCCTTGAGGCAATTCATTGTCTGGAATAAGAACTCCAGACGGAAGAGCAACCTGAGCCATCATTTGTTGGATGCATGATGACACAGTTGTTATTTCATACAAAGAAGGAAAAAGATTGTGAAAACTCTTTAGCAAGGGCTCCAATTCTTCCAATTGATTGATTGCCTCACTATACATATGCAGATGAACATCAGAAAGTCCATGAGTCTCATCATTCAAATGTAGGAATGTTTGTTCATGCTGACAAAAATTTTCAGTTAAACATTTATCATTTCTCACAGAAGAAACATGTTGAGACTGCCCATTCTGATGCTTTGCTTTGTCAAATAGTATAGAAAGCCTCCAGATAATTGATTCAGAGATTTGAAGGGGCTTTACTTGTGTTATGTGCTTACAGGCTTTTGATTTGTAGTCAAGACCCTTTCCTGAGCACTTCAGAAGATAATATGATCCTATATGAAGCATCTGGAATGCAAATTGAAAACTCAGTTCATTTATCAAATCCATCTCTTCAGGAAAGTAGCAAATGTTTTTGTGCTAGTTTTGTCAAGAAAAATCATCAACATAATTATACCTGTGTGGCATCAACATAATTATACCTGATACTTGTGTAAGTTGTTAGAACTGAACTCTAACAAGATTTTTGAATCACTGTGATTATGAAGCATGCCATTGTCTTTGAATCCACGAGCACAATATAAATAAAATGGAAACTGAAATGACTGAGAATTGCTTCTACTCAACACAAGCAAACATGGAAGCTGACAGGACCTATAATTCTCTCTCAAGAAATTATCTGAACCAAAAAAGTTGACAGTTATTTGATGCTTGAACATGTTCTAGATGTTTGGGCTTACTATCAAATGCTTCTTTTAGCTTACCAATACAATCAGACTTCTTATCTAGATTTGTGAGGAAAATTTCTGCAAATCGATCAAGTTCACTCGTCTCATAAGGAATCAAATTATAAGGTGAGATAAAAGCCTCAGCAAACAAACCAGAGCTGTTTGACAAACTGACATCCTCATGAAGCTGCATCATCAGATCAAGTATGAAATCAGTAAAAAGAAGATATCTTAATTACATGCCATTAAAAAATGTATTTGACTGCCCTAGTGATTCAGAGATATACACTGTGATATGCAGGAAATTTGTGTGTGACATATAATAGGTGGAACATTTCACCACTATTACACTTCAAGGAGCCGCTGTTGTCCATGTAAGTAGGAAATTGAGAGAAATGCAAGCAAGTTGACTTCTTGAGATAGAAATGAACATAAACCACAAGCTGTGATGAGGCCCTGGGAGAAAACTGCTGAAATATGGTTCTACACGAGAGTGGTTCATCCAAATACTGCTGCTGCATATGAATTTTCTTTGATGAACCTTCAATTACAAGTTTATAATCTTTGACCTGGTAAATAGAAGAAATAATCATATCAGCATCAACCAGGCTACCTTGTAAAGATCAGAGTGCTAATTGAAAAACAAAGATTTAAACAAGTAACTATGAGAACAGACAATGCTGCCAAAAGGGGATAATCAAACATTTTCTTAATTATGAAATGGGGAATAAATAAATATATTATGGGGTTAAACAATAGAATTGAAAACTGATTTCTTTTCTTGCTGCATTGGATTTTATATGGCCATACTTGAGTATGATACATGCAGGTAATACAAATGGAAGGAATTGTTTTCAAAGTTATTATTCGCTCTATACGTTGCTACTTATCTGTTAGTTGCACTGTTCTCGATTTTTTTTATTGTTGAATACCTATGAACCTCTCATGTGAAAATTGTTTATGTAATAACATTTCTAATTGGAGTAACTAAAAGGAACAAGAATACATTATGATACATGGTAAGAGATAATAAGCAAAAATATGAAATTGATGAAATTAATGTGTATTACTTACATCAAAGTAGGGGAACAATTGATATATATACACACATTTTTTAGTCACATTTCTACACTCAAACGGACCTAAGCTCCTTTCTCATGCATTATATAGGCTTCAACCCATTTCTCATTGGTAGATTATAAGTTGTTCACCCTTTGACGTGCATTTCTTTATTAGGTGAATTGTGGATCGTTCACCCTTTATATATATATATATATATATGTGATGCATTCCGAACTAGATGGATTGTGAGCCGTTCACCATCTATATATGATGTATCTTTTACTTACTAGATAATAAGTTCTCCACCCTCTAAGAGAAAAATGTGAAAATAATGAAATTATCTAAAGAAATTAGAGAAAAATAACCATAATAGATTGATGATTACTTAATGCTAAAAGAATATAAAATGTATCTAGGATGCTCGATATTTTTATTATCTTCCATGAGAAATTATATCATGCACATCCTCTCTTACCCTACTTTGCACTTGTGTGTTCACGCTCCACTTTTCATTTGACCTCTAAGTTCATAAATTTGAGGCAATGTTTTGGGGTGGCACTTAAGTTTCAAATTATATCATACTCAAAGGATTCTGCCAACCTATATTGAAGACGGATTTATTAGTGTCCTTTTATTTTCTTGATGCACGGAGTATTTCCTTAGTGCATTTGTAATTTTTGCATATTTCTCGTTTGTCGACATGAGTCCCGTTATATTTGGTCATCATGAGTCATTCTTGTATAAGCATATTTTAACTTATTTAATGATATTTCCAACATTTATTATTATTACAGCTTTGTGTATTCAATTGGTGGCTACATTTGGTTACAAGCAAGTAGTCTGTCCCTTATATAAGGATTAAGGACAGAGTCCTTCGAATCATGACAAACTCTAACTCTACTTTAATGCCATACCATGTTAAAGTTGATGACTAACCATTCCATAATCTCAAACTGAAGGCTCATACATCCATAATTCATAATTTAGTTTTTCCATTCTATTTGAGTTATGAGAGCTTGTAATATGGAAGATGTTTCTCCACTTAGTTTATTTTCCTCTCTAACACCTTATTCAGTGTTAATTATCTGTCCTTAAACATCACAGGTTCTCCCTAACCTCCTCCATAGTTCGTGTCCCTACCACTTATGTTACTTGGGATATTAAAAGCCATAACACCCAGCAAATATCACAAGATTTAGTACAACCAGACTCCCTCCCTCTCTCTGCATGCTTGTGCAAATATTGAATTTCCAACTCTTGTACCTCCTATTACATTTTCCCTTCTTTGGATCATCAAATCATTGATCCATAGCAAGGCTGCAGATTTCTTCTCTACTTAAAATGTGTTCAAGAAAACCATAATGAATATTAAAGATTACAATACAATCTCATAACATGGAAGAGGACATAGTACAGTTTGCTTAGCCATAGCATATGTACGAATAGGTGTCACAAACATCAAATGTTGTTAATCTTTGTCTTTGAAGGAAATACAAAAAAATAATAATGTGTTACACCTCATAAACAGCTTGGAAGTTCACATCCAATGGTAAATCTGGCACCACAGCATCAATGCTTCCAGTTACATCAGTTAATTGCAACCTTCCTGAATATGGAGAAACCTGAAGATGCATGTGAAGTTCAGAATAGGCACAAGAAAATGCTTGGTTATTTCAATTTTATGAATTCACGAAATAGCATAATAAAGAAATAGGAGATCTTGTATTTCAATAAAGATGTCAAATCAATGTTGTTTGGGTCGTATGGGTGAAAATAAAAATAAAAGATCATCATCATAAAGTCATGTTTGTCTCCACTATTTAGAATCGGCCACACAAAGCTTACCCCTTTATTGACTAGAATTCAAGACTATATTCCAACAAAAGAAAACAGCAAAGAAAAAAATCAGTATGTAATGCAATTTGAAACTAGGCATCATATCATTGAAATGTTCTTTTCACATTCTATCTTTGCAAATCTGTTAAGTGATATACAAGGAATAGGTTATCTGTCAAAGAGGACCAAAGATCGTGAATTGAGGTTTTCGAATAAGAAACTAAATATGTTACCAAGATCTTTAGAATCTATTTGTGTGCACTTAAATTTCCAACTCCATGTCAAAAGTAAGCTACTCTAAGATCGAGAAAAACCAAAGTGTAGCCAGCAAATGGTTACCAAAAGTTGTCTGTCAGTATTTGTTTTATTTGACTTAGAAAGGTTTAACTGTGTCCATCCATTAATCATACAAATCATGCTAAGAAAAATAGAGAATTAAAGCAAACAGATAGACAGAAATAGTAACCAACCTTCAACATGCCTACCAAAACAAAGCCCATATCATCACTTGAAAAAATTCTTCTAATCATGTCATTGCCCAAAGGTTCTCTGTGATATAACTGTTCAAAATTTGGGTTTTCTCCAAATTGGCTATTATCATTGTCTTTTTGTGGTAGCAATGAAATCCAAGATGCTTCACACCAGCTTTTGAGATTAGATATTGGTATCGCCTGTGGGGGGAGAGAGAGAGAGACTGTCAAAACTCAGATTATTAACAAACAACTAATCTGACTTCTTATAGTAACTCATACCAATTTAAGGAATGATAAGTTTTCCATATGGTAACTGCATTGACCGTGTTTGCAGAAATTAGCAAACAATCCTGACTGCAAGCAAGATAAAAATTTGCAGCCACTCAGACAACAGCAAGATGTACTAAAAAGAAGTAACTTGAGAAGGATTAGTTGTCCAGATTAGATGAAACCTATTAAAGAATTCCTTTCATCAAATATTACAAGATATGAACTCTATTTATATACAAAGTTAGAACTATTCTAAGAAATAATTAGAATTTTATTCTAGGAAATAAATCAGGACTCTATTCTAAGGATTAATTTGTATTTTAGGTAAAATACAAATTAGGATACATCAAATTATCCCTAGCTATATTTACAATATTCTAACACTCCCCCTCAAGCTGGAGAATATAATCATATGCACCAGCTTGTTACATATGTAGTCAATTCGGGGCCCTCTAAGTGACTTAGTGAATATATCTATTAGTTGATCATGTGAGTTGACATAACTAGTAGATACTTCTCCAAATACAACTTTCTCTCTGACAAAGTGACAGTCGACTTCAATATGCTTGGTTCTCTCATGAAAAATTGGATTTGAGGCGATATACATAGCGGCTTGATTGTCACATATAAGTGACATTTGTGTAATCTCTCCAAATCTTAGTTCCTGAAGTAACTGTTTGAGTCATATAAGCTTTTGACTGGCTATGGCCATAGCTCGATACTCTGCCTCTGCACTGGATCTTGCTACAACATTCTGCTTTTTGCTTTTCCAAGAAACAAGATTATCTCCGACAAATATACAAAATCCAGAAGTAGATCTCCTATCAGTGGGAGAACCTGCCCAATCTGCATCAGAATACCCAACGACTCAGTATGTCCTTTGTCTCCGTACAAAATACTCTTTCCTAGAGCGCCTCTGATATATTGAATAATACGGATCACAGCATCCCAATGTTCCTTGCATGGAGAGTTGAGAAACTGACTTACTACACTTACTGCAAATGAGATGTCTGGACGAGTAACAGTAAGATAGCTTAGTTTCCTACTAATCGCCTGTATCGTTCACGATCTGGAAGAGGCTCCCCCTGATTTAGCAGGAGCTTGACATTAGGATCCATGGGATTGTCAACTATCTTTGAGTTTAACATTCCTGTTTCTTCCAAAATATTGATTGCATCCTTCCTTTAGGATATAATGATCTCATCTTTGGACTGTGTTACTTCTATCCCCAAGAAATATTTGAGTTTGTTGAAATCTTTTGTCTAGAAATGTTTGAAAAGATGTTGTTTCACCTGAGAAATCCCGAGATGATCACTCCCTGTGATGACAATATCATCAACATAAACCACTAAGTAGATGCAATCAGTAGATGAGTGGCGATAAAAGACAGAATGATCGGCCTCGCTCCGAGTCATGTCAAACTGTTGAATTACAGTACTAAATCTACCGAACCATGCTCTGGGTGACTGCTTGAGGCCATATAAAGATTTCTGCAGGCGGCATACAAGACCAGAAGACTCCCCCTGAGCAATAAAACACGGAGGTTGCTCCATGTAGACTTCCTCGAGCAGGTCACCATGTAAGCATTTTTGATGTCCAACTGATAAAGAAGTCAATGTCGAATCGCAGCAATGGGTAGGAATAGGCTCACAGAGAACATCTTGGTAACAGGAGAAAAAGTGTCCTCATAATCCAATCCGAAGATCTGAGTATAGCCCTTAGCGACGAGGAGGGCTTTAAGCATCATTTCGTCGAGCATAGCCTATTTCCATTCTGGATGGGCAAAAGCATCACCTGCAGTCTTTGGAAGAGAAACAGATGACAAAAAGAAAAGACAAAAATAATAAGGAGAAAGACAATAATAACTCAAAGAAACATAATGAAAAGATTACGAGTGGAACGCATACCTTTTCGGAGTACAATAGGAATATCAGACTCAAGAGATGGGACCGGAGGAAGAGACGAATGACTTAGCTCCAAATATGTGTCCACTGCAGTGTCAGCGCTGGGCGGCAACAAAGCAAGACGAGGATAATGCTGATAAACCCGCGATGGAGGAGAAGATGGGGCTGGAGGTGATAGAGAGTCCTCCGGAGGGTAAAAGATAGTCACTGGTGTAGGCGTAGAAGGAGAAAAGTCGGACGAGATGCATTAGGCCCAAAAAATGGAACCAAATCAAAAAATGTGACATCAGCAGATATGAAATACCGACGGAGAGTTGGGGAATAACACTTGTACCCTTTCTGAGACCGTGGGTACCCAAGGAAGACACATTTATGAGACCGGAGAGAGAGTTTGTCAATGCCAGGATCAAGAGTGTGACTAAAACATATAGAACTAAAGACCCTAGGTGGTAAAGGATGAAGAGACTAATGAGGATAAAGTACACGATGAGGTATTTTACCTTGTAGAGTGGAGGAAGGCATGCGATTGATGAGATAAAATACAGTAAATACGGCGTCATCCCAAAACCGATGAGGAACATGAGAGTGGAAAAAAAGAGTTCGGGTGGTCTCGAGAAAATGACGATTCTTGCGTTCTACAACTTCATTCTGTTGGAGGGTTTAAGGACAAGCGTCCTATACAACACACCATGAGACGCTAAGAAGACCCAAAACGGAGTAGATAGATACTCACGCGCATTATCACTTTGCAAGGTTCGAAAAGAAATACCAAATTGAGTTTTGATTTCGTGGAAAAAAGGTTGAAAAATAAAAAACAATTCTGAACGATCCTTCATCAGATATAACCAAATACAACAGAAAAATCGTCTATAAAAGTAACAAAATATCGAGACCCTAATGTATAAGAAATATGACTCGGACCCCAGTCTGATGCCACAAGAGCTGCTCAACAATTTCCGAGTCCACTCCGTGCCTTACTGAAATTGGGGAACCAAAGCGAAAGGGGATGTAGCCCAACTCACAGTGCGAGGAGAAAAAGAACTACGAACATGCTTTCCTAATTGACATGACTCACAAGCCAAAGACTCTAAATGAGAAAGGCTAGGATGTAATTGTTTCAACTTATCAAGACCTGGATGTCCTAAGATGTAATTGTTTCACCTGAGAAATCGTCTATAAAAGTAACAAAATATCGAAACCCTAATGTATCAAGACCTATAATTGTTTCACCTGAGAAATCCCGAGATGATCACCGCCGAACCAACAAGAGAGGGTCGGTGAAGCCGATATAGGCCATGAGACTCACATCCGAAGCCAATCATCCTCCCCGTACTCCGATCCTGTAAGAAAACAGAAGTTTTAGTAAAAGAGATGACACAATCAAGAGACCGAGTAAGTTGACTTATTGATAACAAATTAAAGGGAGCTCCGAGAACATAAAGAACATTATGAACAGGGAGAGACGGAGAAGGATGAACAATACCAACACCCTGGGACTGAGTTTGAGAACCATTTGCCATGGTGACAAAAGGTAAATAACCGGAAGTAGTGAGAGAAGAAAAAAAAGATTTATTACTAGTGATATGATCGATAGCCCCAGAATCAAGAACCCAGGAATCCGAAGATCAAGATATGCCAGCAAAGGAATTACTAACGTGTGCAACGGCAGCAGTGGAATCAGAAGCCTGTTGATTCTCATACCATTTTAGAAAGTCGTCATAGGAAAGCGGTGGGGTCGGATCCGGTGGCAACTGTGAAGTGGAAGTTGAAGAAGCGACAGAACTCTAAACGATCTGAGCAACACAAGGGGGTCAACCATGTAGACTCCAACATTTATCAATCATGTATCCTAGTCGGTGGCAGTGATCACACCAAGGGCGTCCTTTGGCACCCTTACAGGGTGAAGGCTTGGTATTGCTTCAAGAGACCAAAGTTGATGAGTCAACAGAAACGGAAGGAGGTAACGTCAAGACTTTGGCAGGGACACGAAGGAGAGTCCGCCCAGGTAGCTTACTGTGGGGCTTGCCCAGAATTTGATCACGAACATGAGAATAATCTGTGGGCAAACCATATAAAGCTAGAGACATAAAAAATTTCTTCTCGATTTTCAAACTCTGCAACAGGAGTGGCCGCAAGTGGAAGCAGTTCATTGAAGTCACAAAGAAGGCTAGAGACCGAACCCAGATAAGTTGACATAGAATTCTTAATCTGATGGGCACTGAGGATGTTCATGAGATCTTCACAAACTTGATAGAGTCGTCGAGAGGTGTTTATAAAGAGTTGTTGAGCTGTGCCCAAACAGCTTTGTAGGTTTTGTGAGTACGGAAGACATCCCTAAGAGATGGATGGATTGTGGCTCGGATAATACAACACAACTGAGCGTCAACCTTTTTCCACAGAGGACGATCGACGACTTGAGCATCCTCTTCGATTTGGGTGAGATGTGTCTCATAACCCTATCCAACAAGCCAAAACTCAATGTGAGAGGCCCAAGAGGAGTAGTTCTTACCATCCAACTGCTTGGAAGAGAGTGGTGTAGTGATGTGGTTGGTAAAGATTGAGATATCCGACTTTAGAGTGCCAGAGGTAGTCATTGATCAGTTTTGGATTATTGAGAGGTTGTCGGCGTCAGGCATAGGCGCCGGAATACACATGCGACAGAGGAGCCTTCGACGTTTGACGGAGGAAAGCACACTGCGGAGAACAGCACACAGCGTGCGACGGCGTGCAAGAAGAAGCCTTCAGCGCACCTGAAGATAGAGGTCACGAGCCGAGGAAGAAAAGGAAGGACTGCCTTGTGCGAACAAGTCGTGGGGAGCGACGCGATCGGATGCAGAGAGAACGCGATCACGTGTGGAGAGCGACGCGTTACTGGAGCTCGCGACACGTGCAGGAGAAGAACAGCAGCTTCGGCTTCTCTGGAGAATAGCAGATTTGGCTTCTCTGGCGAACAGCAGCGTCACGAGGAAGAACGACAACGTCGCATAGAGAGAGGAGAAAAGAAAAGTCGCAAGAGGGAAAAAAAAGAAACGGATCGGCCAAATTTAGGGCAAAAGAGAATTTTAGGAAAAAGGAAAAACTTAAACCTTATGCTCTGATACATGTTAAAGAATTCTTTCATCAAATATTACAAGATATAAGCCCTATTTATATACAAAGTTAGGACCTATTTATATAGAAAGTTAGGACCTATTCTAAGAAATAATTAGAACTCTATTCTAGGAAATAAATCAGGATTCTATTCTAAGGACTAATTTGTATTTTAGGTAAAATATAAATTAAGATACATCAAATTATCCCTAGCTATATTTATAATATTCTAACAAAACCTAATTTATAAAGAACCTAAAGGAGAAAGAAGAATTATGGATGAGAAAATAAATTTCAGTTTTATAACATTGTGCAGAAAGTGACTTTATTGGGTATGATGGTCTAAGTAAGCCAACAAGCTATAGACCATAGCCATGAATCGCTCGACCCAATTCCATACTGAAGATTTTCATGAAGATTCAAATATAACCTCTATTTGAAATCATTAATCATAATGCAAGGAATAACAAAACTAAATTTTATGGTCTTTAACCAAGAAAAACTTATGGAAAAAGTAATTTAATCAACAATTTACTCGGTATGATTGGATCCAAGTCAATGTCCCTATATGAAATCCTGGTAGTAGAACAACGAAGTCATGTATCAACTATTTGAATCAACTAGATGAATTCTATCCCCCAATATGATTAACGAGGTTGGGTAACATCGAACCTCAGGCGACCGGCCCGGCCCCACGGAAGTTTCCCACTGACAACCAGGGTAAATCAAGTGCTCGCGGCGGGCAGTTCAGAAGCCTAGCATCCCAGAATTCGCTTCCCATTTGGAAGAAAAATTTCTGCAAAATACGCTATAGCTGGGAATCGAACCGTGGATGCCTGGGATGACAACTAGTCGCCCTTTCATTGCAATATAGCCATGGGGTTTCTACCCCCCAATATGGGACTCTATGTAAAGTCAAATGTTAGTATATATTAGTAATGCCTATTTAAATCATTTTGCCTTTAGTCTCACGTTATCCAGATAAAACCCAGGTAAGTAAATTGGAAATAAAAACTAACAAAATTCACCTTTGTTTCAAAGGCACTAGGAGGCAACAATGTTGTAGCATAAGTTTGTGCAAATCCTTCCTTCTGATGTTACCTTGCACACTTAGACTGTCAGCTAAAGAATCGGTATGTAAATAAACTCAATCACAAATTACAATTTAGAATATGAGATGTTATTGCAGAAAGGAATTACTTTCTTTGATCCCAAAATATCCTTGTAAGAAAATATTCCACCAAATTTCTTCTTAAAACAAGAGACCAGAAGTAAAAGCCTGACAACCAACAATAAATCAGTATAACAAGTAGAAGGTAGAATAAAAAGCAATTAGAAAATGATAAGCAAAATCACTTTTTCTTCAGAATTCCTACCAAAGTTTAGTTGAATATGTTAGAGATTCAAGAAACCTCTCCAAAAGACTTGAACCCTCAGATTTAGAATGAGACCTAAATAAGTAAAGACAAAGAATGTTATCTAAGAGAATAAGCTAGGAAAGGAAAAACCATCATGTCTTGCCTTATGTCAGTCATGGAAAAGGAGTTGACACTGATGCATGTCTTCACACATGTCCCAAGGAGGATTATCTTGACCCAGGAATACTTAACATGAATAAAATGGAAGTTTCGAACAGAAACCTATAGAAGGAAGAAATAGTCAACAACGGAAGGAGGTAGATGATGTAGAAGAATTAGCAAAAAATCAATATACAGCTTTGCCAATCTTTGAAGTGAACAATAATAATGGGCTATGTTATTTTAACAAATTACGAACTACATTATAAACAAATGGAGATGAGGAAGCTACAGGAGACCATCAAAAGAAATGAAGGGAATTTTTAAAATAATAATAAAAAAACAAACTTTTGAAAATGTGTTAATTATTTGATAAAAGTGCATTATCATGGCAAGCTTCTTAAATTTGAGAATTGTCTTGATACAGAAATAACTGAAGAAGCTTATGACGCACAATGGCACCCATCCTCAAAGAATGTTGTGGAGGATCAGGAATCAGTAGCAAGACTTTATCGTCCAATTCGATCACCATTCCTTGCATGAAAATTCCAGTAACAACACCATTGTACATGCCTTCATCACTCTTTTTCAAACTTTCTTCGAAAATAGAAATTGCTGAAAGGTTAGTCAAAGATACCATAGTTGATGGTGTTGAGACAAACATCTCATATGACACTTCATTTCCAACAAAGATCAAATTCCTCTTCAACCTCGAAATGGTTATCCACTTCCCTATCAATCTATAGAGTGCCGGCCGCCATAAAAAAGTAGGTTGCATGAAATAGACAAATACTGGATTACTGAAGGAATGGCGGTCCTTGTTTTTCAGATGATGGTCATCACGTTCTGCTACAAAACAAGATTTATTGCAAAGATCACAGACACAGGTAAGTATCTCCACGAGGAATCCTGTCGAGTCCCCTCTACTCATGAGGTTTCCCCCAGAATTTCTCAAGTTATCCTCTTTTTCCTTCGTGCAAGGTACACGGAAGATGGAGCTAACAGCTTTGAGAATGCCAAAGGCACCACCACGGTCCTTCATGTTGGCTTCTCGAGAGGAACAAACAGCAGTCATGGACAGTAACGAATCAGAAGCAAATGCCGCTTCAAAATCTGTGAAGCTCCATCGGATCACCTCGAGAACTCCCCTATCGCCATGCTTGAGAGGTAGGAAATTCCACGCCAAGATGTTGACTTTGCGGCCAATGATCCTGAGGTCGAAATCCAGGAAGTAGCAGCAGACTCTCGAAGAGCCATCTGAGAACGAGAAGCAATGATTCAGACAGCCGAGGGAAATCTTAACGTCCCAAGGGAACAGCTCGACGGTGCCGACTATGATCACGGGACGGCTCAAGGGAGAGAAGGTGCCAGGGTTGGAATTTTCACAATGGTCAGCAAAAAGAGGGGTTTTGACAGGAACCTCATCGGAAACGTCACGTTTGCGTTTTTTGGGCGGGGGAGAGGCCGATGGCGTTGGGCACAAGGAGGCAGCGCCTGTAAGAGGCCGGCGGAGCTGGACGAGGTCGGAGATGGAGATGATCGGGATCCCCTCCATGGATATGCACCGGAGAAGGGGAAGAGTGACAGGCGAGGGTTTTTCGAGGGTTTCCAGAAGCGGGAAAAGGCCAGGCGATGGTGTACTCGATACGACACCAAAAGTCAAATTTGATAGTTTCCTAGGGCGGTCAAACGGGAGGCGGGATCCTCTGTCCCGGATCCGACCTCTGTTCCTCTATCTCGCTCATCGGCGATCGCCGGCGAATCGTACGATCAAAGATCGGACATCATCAACGGTCTTCGGCTGTTGTCCCGAACAAAATTATATCCTAGAGGGTACGATGAACCCGTCGGGTATCGTCGCAATTGTGATGTTGTCGTATTCACCGTCGAATCCGACGAGATTGCAATGCGACGTTTCCGACCGAGTCACCGTTCTCCAAGGATATCATCTTATTCGGGGCGACGATCAAAAATTATTAGTGGTGTCCAATCGTCGATCGGACGACTTGTCGACGATCGCCGACGAGCGGAACCCTGGGACAGGGGCCTGTCCCGGGACAGAGGATCTGCCACGCGTCAAACGATGTATGCGTTACCGATCGGATCGACTATTTGACGAGATGGAACAAAATCAACTCAACTTAGTTTAGATGGATTACGGATTTGATGGATCCTATCCCAAAACAAATAAAACAATATATAAATCCATTGCCAGAAAAGTTGGTGAATTGAGAAATCTTTGGTGAATTGAGAAATCTTTAATACAACCATCTCAAGAGGAATTGCGAGTTAAATGGAATAACTCATAGCCTCAAAAAAATAATAAAAAAGTATATAGATTATTTCAGAAGCAAACGACGTAGACGATAGGTCACCGTGATACAGCCTTGAGCGATGATAAGTGGATGCCCACTCCTGCAAGATTTGCACGAGCGTTAAAAGGATACATCGAAAGGATTTCCGACGAAGCCCTCTCCGATGCTCAAGTCAGAAATCACTACAAGATAGGAGAGCAGCAAGGAGAATAGGCTATCTAGAATTCCGAAGATTCCCCCTTTACCTAGGTTCATAAGCACCTTATATAATCGTTATCTCCTTTCTTCGAGCACTTCCATGTCACTGTAACCACCCTCCCCCTGTGTTCCACGTCTCATGGATCGTGGTCGCCTGCCAGCTGTCACCCACTGCGGGTTACTGGTAACGGCCATCGCGCGTATTAAATCATACGTTGTGGGTCATAACTTTCTATCAGTTTTCCTATTCAGGGAGGGGGCGCTTGAAACTGTCGTCACATGTATTAAGTGTATCATTCACGTCGTTAATAGTAAACTTCCTCTCCTCTATCCCCTCTCTCCCGAGTTGGTCTCAGGCTCCGATCTCCCGAGTTGATATCAGGCTCTGCTCTCCCGAGTTTGTCTCAGGGTCTGCTCTCCTGAGTTGGGCTTGGGGACTCTCAGCCCAAGCTGGTCTCGATCACTCTTCGCCCGAGTTGATCTGGGGCACTTCACTCCCGAGTTGGTCTCGGGCCCCTCTCTCCCATCCTTGTACCCAATCACAAGCCCCTCCTCCACCCCCCCCCCCCCAATTAAGTCTAATCGAAGGAAGTTCGCCTGACTAATTGGACTTGTGGCGTTTTGGGAGAGAAGTGTAGATAAAAATATAGTTAGGAATTCTTGACCTTAACTATTTCATGAATCCTAAGAATCAAAACATTCGCGGCGAGAGGCAAAATAATTTGTTTGAATTTGCCCTAAGAGTTTCACGAGTTCCGATACGTCACAATCGATGGTTGTCAATCACTCATTGAGAGCGCATGAGACATATTAATGACAGGAGATCCTTTTGGCGAATAGACTGGCGCCACGCGGCGTGCTCGCCTTGATGCATCCTTTCCTCGACGTGACAGCCAATACATACCAACCGATGACTACAATGAGCTTCACACTTCGAGATCCACGACTATTCTTCGCCCACGTGTCTCGCATTCATCCCTTCTGTGCTATCGTTGTCTCCCTATAAAAAGGGATACGGAAATGGTCATCCACTTGTTTGCACCGCCGCCCGCCAGAGCTTGTTATTTCCTCCTTCCATTGCTAAAGTTTTTTTCAGTGTAAGCTCTTATCCTTTCTTCTTCCTCCTTATTAATCATCCATACTTCTTCTTTATAATCATGGGCAAGAGTGGAAAGACATCGGGAAAGAAACAAAAGAGTGAAAAGGGGGGAGTCTTGGGGAAATCGAAGGAGCAGGCCTATCAGCCAAAATGATATGAGGTCATTTCATCGAAGGATAACCCCAGAGTCTTGCAAGCTGCCTGTGAAACCTACGACATCCCGGCAAATTTTGAAGTTCGGGTACCCAGGCTTGATTAATATCCCTTAGAGCCGCCTCTAGGGTTTTACACCTTCTTCCTGGGTCAAGTAGAATATGGTCTTCGCTTTCTGATCCCCTTTTTTCATGTCTATATCCCAATATTTTGATATTCCTCTCCAGTAGATGGCTCCGAATGCTTTCGCTCAGATGAGTGAGACGTTCATTTTGTTCAAGTTGTTTAGGATACCCTTAACCCTACGTTTCTTCCATTACTTTTTTCTTCTGCGCATCACATCCAGGGGCTTTTAATTTCACAGCCCGAGCAAGCCATAGATTCATAGGTGACCTTCCTTCTTCGCACAAGGGATGGAAGGAGAGATTCTTTTTTATCAGACTCTCTGAACATCCTTTCTCCCTAACATGCTGGTTAGAAGACCTGCCTCCCATCCCGAATTAGGTGACTTCAAGCATAATCAGGGGTACTAGCGAGCTAGAGACATTTTGGCCGGAATAGAGTTCCATGGCCCGAACATGGTCCACTGTGAAGGGCTTTTTTACAGGACTAGGATTAGCCTCAAGGCTACCAGCCTTGATCGCAACCTCAGTAAATCTTTTGTTTTCATTAATGCTTATTTATACAAACTGATATTCTTTTACCTTTTTTTTGCAAAAGCCACCATGCTTGCCTGATCGATGAGCAAATTGCTTAAATGGGAGCTAGTCAATGAAAAAGCACCGACTTTTCCCCAAGTTCATGGAGACCTACCCTCTGAGTCCCCTAGAGACTCCGAGAAGACTCAAAGTCAGGAGCCTCTCGTCGTGGAGCCGCCCACTACTCGGGAGATGAGCCCTTCCCCCATACCTATCGTCGTATAGGATACCAATGCTCAATTAGCACTGGTTCCTCCTTCAGAGGTTGAGCCGACTCGGGGAGTTAGTCCCCTGCCCACTCGACAAAGACTCCATCTCCTTTCGACCGAGGAGGAGGAGGAGGAGGAGAGCAAACCACTAGTCGCCATTCAGAAGCCGGACCCAGCTCCTGCCCCTCGAAAGAGAAAGCTTCGCTCAGGCCGAGCCCCAGATGCTACTTTTGAAGCCCCTCGAGGATATTGTTCTGCTTTCTAGGCATTGAAAGGGAGCAACGCCACTTGCCAAGGAACCCGAGGAGTTTGAGCCACCACTTGCACCGCCGGGTTCTCAAGGAGCTAGAAAGTTATAAAGTCAGTGAGGAAGCCCATCAGCCGGAGATAGAAGCCATTGTCAAGGCCAAGTTCCTCCATTCCGAGGAGTTTGGAGACATCATGGATGGTCATGTTCTGAAGCGGCTCAAGCAAGGCTTCAACGGAGCTGTTCAGCAAATCCAGCGAGCCGATGTACTGAAGCCAGGTGTCAAGCTGAACTTCCTCAGTGTTGGCCAAGCCTGGGAGGAATTGTTCGCGGAAGAGAAAGAACTTTGATGTAATCTTATTTATCATTTTCCGCCAGAAGACTTTTATATTGTTTATAATTGTAAACCTCGTACCAGTGTTTTACCTTCTGAATGAATATAACTTGCCTTGTGCAATATGTTTCGTATTTTCCCTTCCGAATACAACTTGTCTTGTGTACTATGTTTCGTATTTTGTCTTCTGAATATAACTTACCTTAGTCCTCTAGGAAATGTTAAGGTTTTTTATTCACGATAATCCCAACTCACTCCTCGTCGAGTATCGATTTCATGTTGGATATCCAGAACTCCATACCAGATAATTTGTTTCTACGCCGAGGGGGGCAAGTTTCTAGAGTATCCTCGGTAAATGTGAGTTGGCAGGAACTGCGGCTGCTTCCGGTCGGGCCTCCTCAGCTCCACGGTCAAGTCTACACAGCTTGGGCACCCTCAGCACTGCAAACTGGTAGGAACTTCGGCTGTTCCCGATCGGGCATCCTCAGCATTACGATCATGTCTACACACCTTGGGCATCCTAGGCACCACAAACTGGTAGGAACTTCGGCTGCTCCCGGTCGGGCATCCTTAGCACCATGGCTAGGTCTACACAGCTTGGGCATCATCGGCACCACAAACTGGTAGGAACTTCAACCGCTCCCGGCCAGGCATCCTTTGTATGACGACCATGTTTACACAGCTTGGGCAACCTCGGCACCACAAGCTGGTAAGAACTTCGGCTGCTCCCGCCCGGGCATCCTCAATACCACGGCTAGGTTTACACAGCTTGGGCATCCTCGGCGCCACAAGCTAGTAGGAACTTCGACTATTCTCGGCCGGGCATCCTCAGCACCATGGCTAGGTCTACACAGTGTGAGCATCCTCGACACTATAAGTTGGTAGGAACTTTGGCTGCTTTCGATCGGGCATCCTCATCACCATAGCCATGTTTACACAGCTTGGGCATCCTCGACACTACAAGATGGTAGGAACTTCGGTTGCTCCCGATCAGGCAGCCTCAGCACCACGGTCAGGTCTACACAGCTTGGGCATCCTCGGCACCACAAACTAGTAGAAACTTCGGCTACTTTCGGTCGGACATCCTCAGCACCACAACCAGGTCTACACAGCTTGGGCATCCTCAACACCACATCCTGGTTTACACAGCATGGGCATCCTCGACACCACAAACTGGTAGGAACTTCGGCTGCTTCCGACCGGGAATCCTCAACACTATGGCCAGGTCTATATAGCTAGCTTGGGCATCCTCGGCACCACAAACTGGTAGGAACTTCGACTACTCCCGGTCGGGCATCCTCAATACCATAGCCAGGTCTATACAGTTTAGGCATCCTCGACACCACAAACTGGTAGGAACTTCGGCTGCTTCTTGCCGGACATCCTCAGAACCATAGTCAGGTCTACACAGTTTGAGAATCCTCGGCACCACAAGTTGGCAAGAACTTCACTGTAACACACCTTGATATGCACTATACTGTGTGCTTGAACTCCTGACAGACATTTTTCCAGTCCATTTAATTGACAACGATCTAAGAGAATATAAATACATGTACATGCAAAAGTGTTTCACAACAAAAATTACTGTGTACAGTAGGGTTGCAGGTGACTTGCATTTCACGGTCTATCCAACCTTTTAGCATTAACATCGACATCGCCGACAGGCTTGACTCTTTTCCATACCTGGTCTCCGACCAAGAAAGTCTTAGGGATCACTCGGCAGTCGTAGCCTTGTTTCATACGCTGGCAGTATGCAGCTAGCCAAGTAGAAGTTTTATCCCGCACCTTCGTAACCAAATCCAGATCGAGTAGTTGCTCCTGATCATTATTCTTCTTGTTGTAAAGTTGATGTCGAGTTGATTCGTTGCCAATCTCAACTAGGATCACGGCTTTTACGCCATAAACAAGATGAAAAGGACTTTACCTGGTTCTCTCTTTAGGGGTAGTACAATAGGGCCATAGGACGCTCGGAAGCTCATCAACCTAACTGCCCCCGATATGTTCCAGCTTTATTGAGCCCTCTGATTATTTCCCGATTGACAACTTTGGCTTGGCTATTGCTTTGTGGGTAAGCGACTGAAGTGATGGCCTGATGAATACCCACCCCTTCACACCATTCCTTGAGCTTGCGACCTGAAAATTATCTGTCATTGTCCGATACCAATTTATGAGGAATTCCATACCTGCAGATAATGTCCTTCCACAAGATTTTCATTACAGCGCCCTCAGTAATTTAGGCAAGTGGCTCAACTTCAACCCATTTGCAGAAGTAATCTATCAAAACCAGCATGAACTTCTTTTGTTATGGTCCAGTTGGAAAGGGACCGACTATATCCATCCCCTACTGATCAAAGGGACAAGAAACTGTAGAGGTTCAAAGTAGTTCAATTGGGCGGTGAGTGATATATTGATGATTTTGGCAAGATTCGCACCAAGCGACGAACTTGTTAGCATCTACCTACAATGTGGACCAAAAATATCTGGCTAGAATAATCTTCTTAGCCATTGACCAACCGCCTATATGACTCCCGCATATGCCTTCATGAACTTTCCGCATGACATACTCAATGTCCCCTGGCCAATACACTTGAGTAATGGTCTGGCGAATGCTCTTTTATAAAGTTGTTCCCCGACCAACATGAACCGAGCAACCCTACGCTTAAAGAGTTGGGCCTGATTACCGTTTTCAGGCACTATTCTATCATGACGGAACGATACATAAGTTTTTCTCCAATTAGGTAATATAGCGTTAGCAAGTTCTCTGCCGTTCTGAGCTGCTACTTCTTCTTGGATGATAGGCTCATCCAATGTCTATAACGCTAAAAAACTTACAAACTTGGTCAGTTCATCAGTCTTCACATTATTTACCCTGGAGATTTTTTGCAGTGTGACTTCTACAAAAGTGGCCTTCAAGTGATTATATGTTGTTACATACTTATGCAACCGCTTATTATGAACCTCGAAATCTCCTTCGAGTTGTTGAGCTACTAGTTGAGAATCAGAACATAATATAATCCAAGTGGTCCCGACCTGCCTGGTAGCTTGCAGCTCGACCAGTATTGCTTCATACTCAGCTTCATTGTTTGTAACTCGGAAATTGAGTCGTATAGATAATTGCAATACATCTACTCGCGAGGATATCATTAGAACACCGACCCCGCTTGATCTTCCAGACTTCCTGAGATTTAGAAACCAGAATTGTTTCGAGCATAAAATCAGCTAAAACATGAGCTTTGATAGTCATTCTAGGTTGATACTCGATCCCATATTTGCTCAACTTGATAGTCCACTTGATTAACTGCCTAGATGCCTCAGGATTCGTAAGGACACGCCCAAGCAGGATATTAGTAAATACAACGACGAGATGTGCCAGGAAGTAAGGCCTCAACCACCATGTAGTTAAGACTAGCGCGTACGCTAACTTTTTGAGGATGGTGTACTGAGTCTCTGCATCTTTAAGAAGATGATTGAAAAAATAGATAGGATATTGAATGTTACCTTCATCCTGAGTAAGTGCTGAACTCACTGTAGGATCAGGTCGACCGGCTAGATGTAGCGACCCGCCTTCTCTGCCTTAGACGGATCGTTACTTTCTTTACTTCTTGACTCTAATGCACGACTAAGAATGCGGAAATCTTTTTTTTTTCTTCTCAATTTAAATCTATCTATGATATACTAACTCTACTAGTCATGCATGATACAATGACATACTTCCTTTCTCAAAAACTCGTAAGAAATTACTTATTGAAACTCATCACACAAAATTCTATAACATCACTAAGGCATTATGAAATGAGCAAGCAACTTTTCTAAGCATAATTGAGCAATAAAACTTAATTCAAAAGAGAAGCTAGCACTATCTTGGCACATGCATCAATAACTCCAACAAAGTATCAATATTCTAAACTACTCACACTTCTACTCATCCAATGCAATCATAAGGATATGTATGCTAAATGAAATGACATAAAATCTTTACTCTAAGAAATTGAGCATGTAAAACTATCCAAAGCTTAATGTTCGCTAGACTCCATAAAGCAAGAACTTGAAATTTGAATAAACTAAAACATTGTAATTCAAATAACTAAATTGTCTCGTCTCAAGGATCTCTCCAAAATCAGCCACCACACACACTTTACTCAGCACCGCCTCGTCGCCTTCCTTCAGAATTGCTTGCCTTTACCTTTATCTGCAGTAAGAGGAAATGCAACTAGTAAGCAAAAAGCTTAGTAAGTACTATCTAGCTCACAAAATCTCGAAATGTGCAAACATGCTTCTTGAACAATATGAAATCACATGAGATACTTATATGCTTGAAAGAAAACTAAGAACATGTATAACTCAAAACATGCATACTCAAGCATTAATAAATCTCAATTTACTTTTCTTGGCTCAACTTGAAACTTTAGCTATTCTTTAACTTTTTGAAAACTTTCTTAAACTTTAGAAAACTTTGCTAAAGCATATACTTGAAAATAATAATCACTTGGATCCACTGAAGACGTAAGTACCATCTCATATGCGCGTTCCCTAAAAGGTTGGGGTAGCGAGCCACCAATCCTAATAGAGCAGACCTTGGTCTACCAGGGCCAAGACCTTGGAATTGGACACCTGGATTTCTTTAACGACGCCCTTGGACGCCGGGTACTGGCCTTATAAAATAAAATAGCTTTTCTTTCTTTTCTTTCTTATCTGTAAATGCCTTGGCATTTTCTGGAGCACCTTGCGTGCTAAAATCCCTAAGTCTTGACTTTTCGGGATTTCTTAAGGCCTTGGCCTTTTCTTTTCTTATCTTTATCTTCTCTTTTCTTTTCTTATAGCTTTTCTTAGCCCTAATCTCATATAGGGTGCTTAA
This sequence comes from Boesenbergia rotunda, assembly GCA_024364735.1. NCBI lineage: Eukaryota > Viridiplantae > Streptophyta > Magnoliopsida > Zingiberales > Zingiberaceae > Boesenbergia > Boesenbergia rotunda. Next base: position 42,931 of record JAGFNQ010002037.1, on the reverse strand, counting down.
TCAACTTATACAAACATATAATGAACTAATATCATATGCCAAAAATCATAAACTAAAGAAACTATCTCTTTTAAAACTTTTTAAAGGAAATTCTCGCGGAAAAACCGCCTCTTACTGCAGGTGAGCAGTACTTACATCGATATCTTGGACTTACAACCAAGAACGGCGTCGGAGGTTCGAGAGAAACTTGAGATCTCGGAGAATTCTTCACACCTACGCGTTCCTCTCGTCGCGGGGATCCCGAATATAGGAAAATCTCTTGGAGAAGAGCCTTAACCGGCCCCCTAGAGCTTGGTGTAGTTTCGCCCAGAAGAGGAGGGGTCGGCATGAGGGTTTGGAGAGGAGAGAAAATAAAACTTCTCTCTTTAATTACCTATTTATACTTATGGGGCGAATTAACCTAACTACACCTTAAATAGAGGTCTCTCCATCCTTATCTGTGCTTGATACCCTAGCCCAGCTGGTCGCGCGCGTTTCTGGTTTCGTGCTGGTCGCGGGTTCGATCCACCAGCTGCACTTAATTGGTTTTTTCCATTTATACTTATGGGGCAAATCGACCTAACTACCCCTTAAATATAGGTCTCTCCATCCTTTTCTGTGCTTGATATCCTAGCCCGGCTGGTTGCGCGCGCGAGCTGTTTCGTGGTGGTCTCGGGTTCAATCCACCGGCTGCCCTTAAACGTTTTTATTATTTTTCTTTTTATTTTTCTTTTTCTTTTTCCAAAAATACCAAACGGACTCGGAAAATTCCATAAAAATACTCTAAAAATTCCTAAAAATATCTAGAATATTTCTAAACCATTTCTAAATAATTCTAAGGACTTTAAGTACTAAAAATGAAAATTTTGGGGCGTTACACTAGAGGGGGGTGAATAGACGGTTTATGAAAAATAAGCACTAACACTCGTCTTTAAAAAGAAATAAACTTGGTTACAACAGAGTCGTTGCTTCCAAGGCAGTTGATGCTCAAACAGAAACTCCTTAAGGCGGAGAAGCCTTTACAGTTGTAGCACAGAGAAAGCTTAGAGAGAAAGAGAGTTTACAACTCAATGAATTGCCTTAACTTCTAAAACTCCAAGCCTATTTATAGGTTAGGAAAATAAATCCAGATCGTAGATCTTTGATAGGATTTCTCTTATCTGTTGATCTGCAGATTCGATCTTGATGGTTGATCATGGATATATTTTAACCATGGCCTTTAGATCTGATTAAAGGATAAGGTTATCATTTAGAAGATAAAGTTTAATTAAAACTTTGCTTCTATTCGCAGCAGGTGATTAACTTTATCTTCGACTCACAGCAACTTATTCACATCACCTATTTATCCCATTTGGTAAGTATGGAGACATCCAGCAGTGTGGTCACAGGTTCGAATCTTCTTGGCACCAAATAATTTTCTCTTTTCTTTTGGGCGCTTGGACCAGTCTTTTTGATTCTTCGTCTTCTGGGTGATTTCCGGCCAACCGGAGTTAGGCTCACTCGAACCCGACTTCAGCCTTTCGCCCCTCGAGCGTCCTTCCTCCCGGCTTCTCGTCACTCGGACACCGCGCACGTCCTTCTCGCTCCACCGGCGTACTCTTCCGCAGCTTCCACGTCCCTCGGATTGTACCAAGCCCGTCGGCTCACTTCCCCGCACAATCCTTCTCGACCGCTGCGTCTTACGCTCGACTTCCTCCGTTCCTAAGTTCTTGCATACTTAGACAGAGGGATTAAAAATACACAGGACCTAACTACCTAGTTGATCACATCAAAACCAGCCGGGGCACCAACAATCTCCCCCTTTTTGATGTGGATCAGCCCAAGTTTAGTTAGGGTAAACAAAAAAAAAAACAATAAAACTAAATTAAGCAGTTAAGCATAGAAAAAAAATATTGCAATCAATAACCACAACCTCCCCCTAAACTTAAGCTACTCTCCCCCTTTGATCACAGCAAAAATGGGGCACAAAAAATAGGGAAAGAAAAAAATATGATTAGAACTTAGAAAAATGTGAAACATTTTTTTTTTAGCCGTGAATAGATTAAGTGCATATCACCGAAATTTAATTTTTGAATAAAAAATTTTCAAATATTTTTTAAAATTAAAAAATATGAATTTCAATTAAAAATTTCTAAATTAAAATCTATTTTGTATATTCAAAAATAAATCATATAGTGGTAGAATAAAAAATTCAAAGATATATTTTTAAAATTCAAAAATCTCATAAAAAATTAAAAAAAATTTACCAAGTTTAATTGACTATGTGTAGATCTCAAAAAAATCAGTTCTTGCAGAATAAATTAATTTTCTATTTTTAAAGTTAAAAGTTTACTTTTCAAATGAAAAATAATAGAAATTCAAAATTTATCGAAAAAAATTTCCAAAATTTCACAGTAAACAAATAAGATACTCTTGTATCAAGTAAAAATAGAAATTGAATTTTGTAAGAAAGTCTAGGTGAAAAAAAAAATTCAAAAGAAACTTAATCATAAAATGTGTTAATCTATTTCTAATTTTGCAAGAAAAATTATGCAGTAATAGAAAACTAATTCAAAATTGATTTTGGTATCCAAAATAGATTTCTATCGACATGATTAACTAAAAATTTGGATGGAATGTAATTCTTTGACACCTTTTTAAATTGGCCTTTATGGTTTTTAAAATACCAATTCAACTTTTCAGGATAACTATTTTTCTTGTGTCGCAAACAGACAATATCACATTCTAATTTCTCAACTAAATTTTTCAGATCAATATTTTCATTTTTTAATTTAGAATTTTCTTTTTCTAATCTGCAATTAGATTTGAGCAAGGCTTTAACACCAGCATACAATTGATCATGAGGAAGAAAACAAACCTCAATTACCGGATCGCTTTCGAAAAGCGAGGTTCCTTCTTCGTTGTCGCTTTCTGATGTCGCTCCCCCTTCAACACTGCTCCCCTCTTGATGACTTGCCATCAGCGCAAGTCCCGCGTACTCTTGAACTTCTGATTCGTCCGATGAGGTCTCGTCCCAGGTGGCCTTCAATGCCTTCTTTTTCTTTGGCTGGTTTTTGATTTTGGGACACTGATCTTTTAGGTGTCCCTCCTCGTTGCAGTTGTAGCATCGGACAGTTCGTTTCTTCGGAGACCGCCTTTTCTTCTGCATTCTCGAAAAGTTATTAGCTTTAAAAAACTTTTAAATGAACTTACTATTTGCGTTGTCTCGTCGTCCGTCGAGGATTCTGACTCCTTCTCCGTTCTCCTTGTGTTTAGGGCCAGATTCTTCGTCTTTCTAGATCCTGCCCACCGAGATTCGTGTAATTCGAAAATGGAAAATATTTCATCTAATGTACTTACCTCTAAATCTTTGGAGATGTAATAAGCGTCGACGATTGAGCTCCACTCCTGGGTCCTTGGGAAGGCGTCGAGGGCGTATCGAATGGAGTCGCGATTACTTACCGATTCGCTGAGTTGGGTGAGTCCGGAGATTAGCTCCTTTATTTTGGCATGAAGTTCAGCCACCGTTTCTCCTTCCTTCATTTGCAGGTTTATCAGCTGGTTCCGGAGGAGATCCTTTCTTGCTGATTTGGCTTCAGAGGTACCCTCATGAAGTTCTAGGAACTTCTCCCATAATTCTTTTGCGGAGTGGTAGTTGCCGATCCGGTTTACCTCTTGAGTAGGCAAGACTGTTAGGAGGTAGAACTCGGCCTTACCATTGGCAACAGATTCCGACTGCTCCTTCTTATTCCACAAGCTTTCTTCTTTTTCATCCCCGTTCGCATCTTAAGGAACTGCAAAAATCATATTTTATTGATAAAAGAATATCAAAATCTGTACGAAAAAATACCTCCATTTTTTTCTTCCAGACGGTGAAATCCCCTTCGAATTTAGGTGGATGAATGTGCGCGCCGGCCATCGTCTTGTTGCTTTCTCAGGCGATTAGTCCTTCAAAAGCGAACTTGGCTGTGCTGAACTCACTGTAGGATCGGGTCGACCGGCTAGAGGGGGGTGAATAGACGGTTTATGAAAAATAAGCACTAACACTCGTCTTTAAAAAGAAATAAACGTTGTTGCAACAGAGTCATTGCTTCCAAGGCAGTTGATGCTCAAACAGAAACTCCTTAAGGCGGAGAAGCCTTTACAGTTGTAGCACAGAGAAAGCTTAGAGAGAAAGAGAGTTTACAACTCAATGAATTGCCTTAACTTCTAAAACTCCAAGCCTATTTATAGGTTAGGAAAATAAATCCAGATCGTAGATCTTTGATAGGATTTCTCTTATCTGTTGATCTGCAGATTCGATCTTGATGGTTGATCATGGATATATTTTAACCATGGCCTTTATATCTGATTAAAGGATAAGGTTATCCTTTAGAAGATAAAGTTTAATTAAAACTTTGCTTCTATTCGCAGCAGGTAATTAACTTTATCTTTGGCTCACATCAACTTATTCTCATCACCTGTTTATCCCATTTGGTAAGTATGGAGACATCCAGCAGTGTGGTCACAGGTTCAAATCTTCTTGGCACCAAATAATTTTCTCTTTTCTTTTGGGCGCTTGGACCAGTCTTTTTGATTCTTCGTCTTCTAGGTGATTTCCGGCCAACCGGAGTTAGGCTCACCCGAACCCGACTTCGGCCTTTCGCCCCTCGAGCGTCCTTCCTCCCGGCTTCTCGTCCCTCGGACACCGCGCACGTCCTTCTCGCTCCACCGGCGTACTCTTCCACAGCTTCCACGTCCCTCGGATTGTACCAAGCCCGTCGGCTCACTTCCCCGCACAATCCTTCTCGACCGCTGCGTCTTACGCTCGACTTCCTCCGTTCCTAAGTTCCTGCATACTTAGACAGAGGGATTAAAAACACACAGGACCTAACTAACCTAGTTGATCACATCAAAACCAGCCGGGGCACCAACACTCACAGCCTACTCGCCTGCAGATAGATAGACAAAAAGAGTCTCCCCTTCCAGCGGCTTGTATAATATAGGAACCCCAGATAAGTATGTCTTTAGCTCCGTAAAGGCTTTTTCGCATTGATCATCCCATTCAAATTTCACTGTCGTCCTCAAAATTTTAAAGAAGAGTAGGGTGCTATCGGCTGACCGAGATATGAACTTGGATAGAGTTGTAATCCTTCTATTAAGTCGTTGGACCTCCTTGAAGTTGCTCGGTGACGACATATTTAAAATAGCCTGCACCTTCTCCGCATTCACCTTAATTCCTCTTTGTCACCATGTACCTGAGGAAACGCCTATTTTTCACTCTGAATAAATACTTAGCTAGATTCAACTTCAGTCTGTTAGTTCTCAGGGTGACGAACGTCTTCTCTAGATCGACAATCATGTCTTTCCATTTTTTTCATTTTGACCAGGACATCATCAACGTAAACTTTGATATTTCGACCAATTTGATGTTGAAACACCTTGTCCATCATCCGCTGATAGGTTGCTCCCACGTTCCTTAATTCAAATGACATGACATTGTAGCAGTAGGAGTCATCGGCAGTCGCAAAACTAACTTTCTCCTGGTTTTCTCGAGCAAGAGGAACCTAGTGGTATCCCTGGTACACGTCTAACATTGAGATAAACTCACAGTCGGAGGTTGAATATACCAACTGATCGATGCAAGACAAGGGGTAGCAGTCTTTATGGCATGATTTATTTAAATCTCAAAAATCAATACAAACCTGTCATTTTCCCCCCGATTTGGGGACTAATACAATGTTTGTCAGCCAAGTCGGGAATTACACTTCCCAAATGTGTCACACTTTCAACAACTTTGTCACCTCCTCTCTAATTATTTGGTCATGCTCTAGAGCAAAGTGTTTTTGCCTTTATTTTACTGGTCAGGCTCCTGGAATGATGTGCAGCCGGTGCGTAGCCAGAGCAGGAGGAACTCCTTTAATCTCGTTCATGGCCCATGAAAATACGTTGTAATGACTGACCAAGCAGTTGATCAGCATGTCCCTGAGTTCAGGGCTTAGGTCCGCAACAATTCTTGCAACTCCTTCCAACTAATGAGGATGGATTTGGACTTCCTTGCGTTCAATCGCCCTACGTTCCTCCTTGACCTCTTCTTTCACCTGGGGATCAGCTAAGTCGATCTGCAAGTTCTCATGAGTCTTTAGGCTCTTGTGGGATTCTGTTCTGACTTCCCCATTATAGCATCATCGAGAAATTAACAAATTCCCCTTAACCTTAGCCACATGATCCCCGACCGGAAACTTAAACATTTGGTGATAGATCGAGACCATAGCTTTGAATATACTGAGGGGTGGTCTCCCCAAAATGACATTATACGACGATGGGGCATCCACTACCATGAAGGGAGAGTTCCTTGTCCTCTGTAAGATATCATCCCCCAAGGATAGGGACAGAGATTTGTCCCAACAGCTGCATCCGATGTCTAGTGAAGCCAAATAGTGGTGTTGAGACGGGGCACAACTCACCCTCATCTATCTGCATCTAGTCCAGTGCTGCTTTGTATAGGATATTGACTGAGCTTCCTATATCAACGAAAATGTGTTTTACTTCATAATTAGCTATGCAGGCAAAAATTACCAGTGCATCTTCATGGGGAGCCTCAACATCCTCCCGATCATCGGGGCCGAAAGAGATGACAGACCCTTTGCGCCTCTTCCCACTCATCCCAATTGCATAGTTTCCCAACCTACGCGTGTGAGACTTCCTCGCCCGATGGGAATCTCCGTCAGTCGGACCTCCCGAGATCATCCCGACGTGGCCCAATGGAGGTCCCTGAGCAGGAGCCTTGCCCTTTCCCGGGTCTCGCCTTGGAGAAGAAAATCGGTGAGATGAGGCCTCCTTGGGTCTCCCCTCAAAAGGCAACCTAATTCGCCCCTTGGGTTCTTCTTCCCCCGATTGTCGTCGCCTAGGAGATCGGCTTCGGCACAGGGATCTTCATCGATATCCCGAGTTGCTCCACTTCTTGCGTGGCTTGACACCGACGTCCTTGGATCTCCTCCTCTACAAAGTATAGTACTCCTCTGTGGAATGCGTAGTACTTTCATGAAAGTTGCAGTACTTCTCAGGCTGTGTTGGTCCTTCAGTGTCCACCATTTTCACCAGCTTTTTTCTGTGGTCCCAATGACTTTTGCCTAAGCAGGAATTCTTCACTCAGGCAGGAGTAGGTGGCTCCGTTTTCTCAGATCATATCGAGATTTGGAGAGGTGCACATGCCGAATCCTTTCGGCGGGCGTGCAACACTTCCTCTACATTGACGTAATTGACCGACCATCCCAATAGATCATCAAAGCTGGTTGGTGGCTTCTTTATGAGGGATCGAAAGAAATCTCCTTCAGCAAGTCCCTGCATAAAGGCGCTGACAAAAAAATCCAAAGTGCTGCTTGACACATCCTTTGCCACCCAATTGAACCGTTGGATGAAGTCATTCAACGACTCTTTGCTCTTCTGTTTCAAGGCAAAGAGATTAAGTGTCGTCTTCTGGTATCTTTGGCTGCTAGCGAAGTGGTGCAAGAAGACAGTCTTAAACTCTAAGAAGGAGTTTATAGAATTTTGCGGCAACCTCTGGAATCACCTCTGTGCTGCTCCCGACAACGTATTCAAGAATATCCGACACTTCACACCATCTGTATATTGGTGCAACAGATCCGTGTTCTCGAACTTATAACTATGATCCTCGGGATCGTTTTCCCATCATAATCAGCAATTCTGGGACATCAAAATTGCTTGGGCATGGGATCGTTGATAATGTCTCGGACGAATGGCGAAGATGTGTACTTTGGGAGGTTCATGTTGGATCGAGAGAATACGATAGAGGAGGTGTGAATATCGTTAAAAACTTTTCGGATTCGAGGTTAAGAGAATACGCAGCGGAATTGAAAACACAACACAAGAACTCAAGCGATTTTACTTGGTTCGGAGTCACGGTCGGCTCCTACTCCAAGGCCCACAGTCGTTGACCGTTTACCTCGGGCAATTCTATATATGCGCAAATGTTTATAGAAAAATATTACAGTTGTAGTACAGTAAACTAAAAATTAAACTATTCGTTACCGACACCCGGTGGGAGTGGCATTGAACATGATGAAGTTCAAGAAACTCCAATAGACATTACAGAGACACCTAGTCTAGACCCACAACCAATAACTCATAATGATGAGCTATCAGTTGAACCTAAAACAACACCACCTCTTCGAAGGTCTGATAGGACACGCAATATTCCAGAGAGATACAGATTTCTCATAAGTGAATCGAACGATGTGTTACTCATAAGCAATGACGAACCTATCAGTTATGAAGATGTTCTGAAAAGTTCAGAAAGGGACAAATGACTTGAAGCCATGAAGTCGGAAATGGATTCCATGTACGAAAATCAAGTATGGGACTTGGTTAACCCACCTGAAGGGATTAAGCCCATAGGGTGCAAGTGGGTTTTCAAGAAGAAAATCGACATGGAAGGTAATGTTGTTACCTTTAAGGCTAGATTAGTGGCAAAAGGATATCGTCAGAAACAAAGAATTGATTATGACGAAACCTATTCGCCAGTAGCTATGCTTAAATCCATTCGGATGCTCCTAGCCATAGCAACTCATTATGATTATGAGATATGGCAAATGGATGTGAAAACAGTTTTCCTTAATGGAAACCTGCTTGAGGATGTATACATGATACAACCTGAAGGTTTCACATCGGTTGATAAAACCAAAGTATGCAAGCTTCGACGATCCATATATGGACTGAAGCAAGCATCAAGGAGCTGGAACATCCGTTTTGATGAGACAATCAAAGAGTTTGATTTCTCACAAAATCCTGACGAGCCTTGTGTGTACAAGAAGGTTAGTGGGAGTGCAGTCGTATTCCTAGTATTATATGTCGATGACATATTACTTATAGGAAACGATATATCAGTCTTACAGTCGGTTAAAAAATTTGGTTGTCCAAAACATTCTCCATGAAAGACCTGGGAGAAGCAACCTATATCCTTGGGATTAGAATCTATAGAGATAGATCAAAACGGTTGCTTGGTCTTTCACAGTCTACATATATAGACCGAGTGCTAAAAAGGTTTAGCATGTCGGAATCCAAGAAAGGTTACCTTCCCATCAGGCATGGGATCAACCTTTCAAAGTCTATTTGTCCGCGCACAGAAGACGAGAGGATTTGCATGAATAAGATTCCTTATGCATCCGCGATAGGATCTATCATGTATGCTATGTTATGTACAAGGCCCGATGTATCGTATGCTCTGAGCGTCACAAGCAGATACCAGTCGGATCCAGGAATGGATCATTGGGCGGCTGTCAAGACAATCCTTAAGTACTTAAGAAGAACAAAGGATGTGTTCCTAATATATGGAGAAGGAGATATGGTAATACGTGAGTATACAGATGCCAGTTTCTAGACAGATAAGGATGACTCCAAATCTCAGTCTGGATACGTATTTACTTTGAATGGAGGCGTAATAAGTTGGAAGAGATCCAAACAAGACACCGTAGCGGATTCTACCACGGAAGCGAAATATATCGCAACTTCGGAAGCAGCAAAGGAAGCAGTCTGGATCAAAAAGTTTGTCTCCGAACTTGGTGTGGTTCCAACCATTGATGAAGCAGTGCCGGTTTACTGCGACAACAATGGAGCTATTGCACAAGCAAAGGAACCAAGGTCTCATCAGCGATCCAAACACGTGCTTCGCCGCTATCATCTGATCAGAGAGATTATAAGTAGGAATGATATACAAATTGAGAAAATTCCTACTGAAAGAAATTTAGCGGATCCTTTAACTAAGGCCTTGCCTCAAAGTAAGTTTGAGGGTCATGTTAGAGCCTGTGGTATTGGATACTGTAGCGATTGGCATTAGGCCAAGTGAGAGTTTGTTAGTAATATGAGAGAAGTGTCCTAAGACAATCGCCTTATGATTGTAAACATTTATTTTAATAAATGAAAATTCACTATTTGAGTATACATGTTTATGTATTTGATTGGGATCTTAAACTCATTTACTGAAAGTCCGCAATACAATTCACAGCATGAGAGAATTTGTGATGAATTCACAACTAGTGATTATCTCTACATGTGCAATTGTAAAGTATTGAAAAATGTCCCTAGTTGATGAATTGATAAATACGGACACTATCAATTCTGTTGAGACTAGCATGAGTTATTCTCTAATCAGCTGATTCTCACTGGCTGGTGACATTGGGATGTCCGGAGATAAACATGAATGCTAGTTAAGGGAACTAGTTCATTGGAGTGACTGACTGTAAAACTTCACATCGTAGTCTACATATAAACATGTCAGTGAAGTTCTTACTGCAGCTTAAGTGCGATGTTCCTTTGACTTGCGGTGTTCAAGTCATCTTGGTCATGGAGACTTATACTTTAACATCTTAAGCAAGCATCTCCAAGGAGGTGTGGACCCAGGATGGTTGGGTATAAGCCGAAGTGTCCGAAGATGTTTGAACAGCCTACAAAGGATTCACCACTCCTTGCAAGGAGATGTATACCCAAGGCCTATCGTCGGATTGTTACTCAAAGCCTCTGGCCAGAGCATGACATGTTTAGAGTATGAGTCTCTTAAATACATGAGAGTAATTAGAATCCAAAGGATGAGAGAACGTTACCTGGGCTAGGTGTGACGTAGTCAGCCTAGTGGGGACTGACACACACAGACCATGTCCTGAACCAAGTGGGTATAAGATGGTGAAGGGAATGAGGCACGACTCATTATAGCTGCTGAAGGGTTTCAGAATTATTTCTGAGGTCAACCGTTGATCTTTCGATTAATTGGGGGTCATGATGTACTACTAGGTGCCACTCATGATCGTTCTATAATTGGTTGATTATAGACGGCCAACATAAATCGAAAGCCTATTTAGTTACACGCACAACGAGTAATCCGAGGGATTTAAAACGAGTTGAAAATTGGATTTTCCAATCAAGAGAAATAAGTCGAATCTGAATTTATCAGAGGCGCATCGGAAGCTTAAAATGGCTAAGTCTTTTGAAGGCTTATTGGACGAATTAAATGAGTTTAATTCGCGAGAAGGCGGCTTGGTTTGGCCGGCCAAAGAGGGTCCCCACCCTCTTTGGTTTGGCCGGCCACAACAAGGAGGGAAACCAATTTATTTGGTTTAAATTATAAAATAAATCAAACGCGATTTGTTTTATAAAATTATGGATAAAGAAATTTATATAAAGAAATTTATATAAAGAGATTTATTTTCATGGAAATTAAAATAAACCTTGGATTGGTTTATTTTATTTTATAAATCAATAATGGATTGATTTACCATGATAAAGAAATTTATAGAAATTTATTTCTTTTATGGAAATTAAAATAAACAATGGATTGGTTTATTTTATTTTATAAAATCAATTATGAATTGATTTTTCCATGATAAGAAAAATTTATAAGATAAATTTCTTGTAAAATTTATTCCATAATAAAAGGAGAGACATGGTTGTTTTTATTATAAATTATGTTATAATAAAAACTTGGCATAAATAATAAGAAATTTATAACACATAAATTTCTTGTAAAATTTATTCCATAATAAAAGGAGAGATGTGTTTGTTTTTATTATAAATTTAGTTATAATAAAACTTGGCATAACGGAATAATTCATAGGAAAATTTATAAGATAAATTTCTTATGAAAATTTATTCCGTTAGAAGGGAGACTTGGCGATGGAGAGGCTACTATATAAAGGAACCAAGGCAAGGCTTGAATTCCAATCAAGAGATCAAGTAGCAAGCCCTCTCTCTCTCTCCTTCTCTCCCTCTACCTCCTCTAGGGCCGGCGCCCCTACCTCCTCTAGGGTCGGCGACCCTACCACCCTTTAGGGTCGGCACCCCCTTCAAGTTGCCGTGAGCCATCTCCACCAAGAAGGTGCCGAAGAAGAAGAAGAAGCGGGTCGCATCTCCTTCCTCTCCCCGGAATCTTGATTCCGTTACTTGGTGGTTAGTTTCCATCTCTCTCTCTTGATATTCTAGTCGTGCCTTTGGAGAATCTAGTAGTTCTTGTCGGCACGAAACTCGTGACTTTGCGAAGTCATCCCGAAGAGAACTCGGCGTGGACGCGAATAGAGGCAGAGCTTCCAAGGGACGCTACGGTTGGATCTCGTCCCTTACTTCGAGTTACGCGAGGTATTGAGTAAATTAGTTTACTTTCTGCAAATTTAAATTTATGATCATGTCCACACATCATAAGGTTGCATGCTAGATACGTGGTTAAAATAATTTGAGAAATTATTTATGCTAATTCTTTCGCTGCACGTAATTAATTTTAAAAATTACGAACCCGTATCTATGTCAACATGCACCCGGTCCCAACAGTGGTATCAAAGCCGGTTAGTGTTCGACATAATCATATAATTATTTTGCGGAAAACTTTGTCATGATCTCAATTTCCGAAAATTTTCCAATTATGGAAACTTTCCAATTATGATAAATTTTAGATTTACGAATTTCAAAGTTTGGAAATCCTCATAAAATTTCGCAAACTTTTGAAATATCCTAGTTTCTGAAATTTTATGATAATTGTGAAAACTTCCCATTTTTGGAAACTTTCTAATTTTGGAAATTTCCTATTTTGGAAATTTTCCAATTTTAGAAATATGTAAGTTTTCTTTGTACCAGAAACTTACAATTATTCTGAAAACCTATTATGAAATCTCGCAATTTTGGGCACTTTCTTTCAAGAAAGTCTAGACAAATTTATGGATTGTTAATGACAATTAAATTCGAATTGGTTTTAAATTATTAACAAAATTTTTTATTTTGGATTGAGCCTCGGGGAGCCGTCCAATTTAAAGTTAGTTGTTGTAATTTAATTTCCTATTTTGAATAAAATTGTCATGTTTAATTTGGTTACGCCTCGGGGAGCGGACCAAATTAGATTTACAACAAATTCCTTTTTTTTAGGTATCTGAGCCTCAGGGAGCCACCCAAAGAAAATAATTTGTTGGAATTAATAGATCCATAAATAAAATATTTAATCAAATCTTGAAAATTTTGAGGTGATTCTCAAACGATAATTTCCTTATTTGATTTAAGAGGTGATGCTCTTACATATTGTTGTCTCCAAAATTAATTAAAAAAATGGTTTCCTATAGAGTTTTCTTAAAAGAGATTTTCATGAAAATAATATGTGGTTGAATTAAGGGAATCTGTCTCTTAATTTAATAAGATTTGATTTAGAGAAATCAAAGTCTTAAACATATTATTTCCGAAATTGATTATGACAATTTAGGAAATTGTTTCCCAAAACAATTCCTTGAATAAAGTATGAAATTAGAATTAGGAAATCTGGCTCCTAATTCAATTAATGAGACTTGATAAATTAAGTCACATACATACTTTATTAAGGATATCGTTAGTACATGACATAATTATATGTCATGAATGTGCTTAGAAAAGAAAGGATGAGACCCAAAACCCCTTACAAAAGATTAAGGCCAACACCTTCCATTAATATGGTTAGAACCGGAGTCTTGTTTCTCGTTTGGGTTGATGGACACATCCATGCCCGGCTTGAACCTCAACATGCTCAAACCATGGAATTAGTTTATGATTAATATAGTTGGAGTCAGAGGTCAATCCTTAGTTTTGGTTGTTGGACACATCCAAGCCTGACTAAACGGTTGAATGAGCTCCAACCATATTAAAACTATTTCTTGATTAATGGGTCAGCCATAAGCTTGGAGCATCGATTTGTTGTGCCACAGCCAAGGTCGATGTAAAGAGAGGTGCAGTTGGGTGTTATGTATATTGTTGCATACTTGTTAATGAGTTAACAACCCAATGATTTATGCAAATATTCAATTAGTTGATAGCATAAAGTAATAGTTACATATATGTGATATGTAATCGGTATAATTACCTATCTTCATAGCTAAGAATAACTTGATGGCCACAGCCATGGTTGTTCTTATCTATGGTTGGATATCAACCTATTTGGAGATGTTCCTACGATCTCCCGAATTGACAAAAAGGGTTATTCAATTCGATAAATAAATAGGATTTAATTAATGTATGTTGATACATTCTTTATCATTCTTCTCACATAAGCTCAATTTGTATTTCTAGGATAATCACTCAATCATGTCTTCTCTGAATTTGCGTTCCATTTTGGACACCAATAAGTTAACTAAGGACAAAAGGATTGAAAAGACACCAAAAGACACTTGTCATCACTGTGGCAAGAAGGGTCACTGGCGAAGAAACTGCAAGGTTTATCTTGAGTCCTTGAAGAAGAAGGCATCTGATGCCCCATCCTCTTCAGGCATCTTCGTTATTGAATGTCACTCTATTTCCTCGTACACCTGGGTACTTGATACTGGGTGTAGCTCACATATATGTAATGACATACAAGGGCTAAGGAATAGAAGAAGACTCGTCAAGGGAGAAGCGAATTTACGAGTTGGAAATGGAGCAAAGATTGCTGCTATTGCCATCGGAACATATTTGCTAAAGCTCCCTACTGGACTTGTCTTAGAATTGGATAATTGTTATTTTGTTCCTTCATTAATAAAGAACATTGTATCTATTTCATGCTTGAATGAAAAGGGTTATCATTTAACTTTTAGTAACAATTGTTGTTACATAACTTTAAATGGTGTTCTTTATGGGACCGGAACTTTGTGCAATGGTATCTACACGTTAGATTTATCCGGTGACGTTTTCAATATTGAAGTAAGCAACAAACGTGCTCGAATAGATAATCGAATAGACTCCTATACGTGACATTGTCGTCTTGGCCATGTAAGTAAGAAACGCATGACCAAATTACACTCATGTGGAATTCTGAAATCATTTGAACCCGGTTCATTTGATACATGCGAATCATGCTTAAAAGGCAAGATGACCAAATTATCCTTTTCCGGAAAAGGTAATCCAGTGGGAGAATTGCTTGGTCTAATACATACTGATGTATGTGGACCAATGTCAACTCTTGCACAAGGAGGCTATAGCTACTTCATTACCTTTATCGATGATCACTCATGATTCGGGTATGTGTTCTTGATGAAACACAAATCTGAAA
>JAGFNQ010002037.1:0-21114 GCA_024364735.1 Boesenbergia rotunda | reverse complement strand
ATTTGCTCAAGTACAGATGATAGCTTTTCAGAGCCATCTATCATACTTGTCAAGGATACTTGCCGAGTAGATCTCTCTGTCCGCGTCTTCTCTTCCGAAGTCACCTCAGGCATCCCCTCCCCGAGGAGTATGTCACCTCTCTTAGGGGGGTGGGCTCAACTAGAGTGGTAGCATGACTATACGAGTCCCTCCTAAAGGTACAATCTTCGCATATTCTTTCTTCTTACTTTTGTTCTGACATCTCATTACTTTTCTTATTAGGCCACCTCCGAGTGTCAGATTCTCGGTCGTCGGATGCTTCTGAGCATGAGACCGAAGCACGGCAGCAGTAGGTGGCTGAGCTCAAGACCGAGGTTTGGCGGGTCAAACGGGAGGGCCAGATGCAGAGCGAGGTCACCAAAGACCTCTGTGCCAAACTTAAACATTTCGTGAACAACTCCCAGACTTTGGAGTCAAGTTTGAACAGCGTCCGGCACAGGGAATGCCTTATGACAGAGAGAAACAAATCCCTTTCAACAGAGGTGGCTCAACTGACACGGGACAAGGAGCAACTGTAGACCCGGGAGGCCATGTTGCTGAAAGACCTTTGCCTCCTCGAATCATCCAAGGAGGAACTCAGCGGTCAGATTAAGGAGCAAACAGACAAGATAGCTAAGGACAAGATGAGTCTACAAGCTGCTGCTACTTATATATCTAACCAATAGGAGATGATCTCCCTAGATGAGTCCCTTTTGTCCATAGCCCGGGAACAACATGAAGAAGCTCTTGCTGCTCAAGACCGAACATTGGCCGACGCGCAAAAAATGAAGATTGATCGGGATCGGGTTCTCAAGGAGCTAGAAAGTTATAAAGCCAGTGAGGAAGCCCATCAGCCAGAGATAGAAGTCGTTGTTAAGGCCAAGTTCCTCCAATCCGAGGAGTTCGGAGACATCATGGATGGCCATGTTCTGAAGCGGCTCAAGCAAAGCTTCAACGGAGCTGTTCAGCAAATCCAGCGAGCCGATGTACTGAAGCCAGGTGTCAAGCTGAACTTGCTCAGTGTTGGCCAAGCTTGGGAGGAATTGTCCGCGGAAGAGAAAGAACTTTGATGTAATCTTATTTATCGTTTGCCGCCATAAGACTTTTATATTGTTTATAATTGTAAACCTCGTGCCAGTGTTTTACCTTCTAAATGAATATAACTTGGCTTGTGTAATATGTTTCGTATTTTGCCTTCTGAATACAACTTGTCTTGTGTACTATGTTTCGTATTTTGTCTTCTGAATATAACTTACCTTAGTCCTCTAGGAAATGTTAAGGTTTTTTATTCGCGATAATCCCAACTCACTCCCCGTCGAGTATCGATTTCATGTCGGAGATCCAGTACTCCATGCCAGATAATTTGTTTCTACGCCGAGGGGGTCAAGTTTCTGGAGTATCCTCGGTAACTGTGAGTTGGCAGGAACTGCGGCTGCTTCCGGTCAGGCCTCCTCAGCTCCACGGTCAGGTCTACACAGCTTGGGTTGTTGGGATCTCCCGGTGACATAAACACAAAACGCAGCGGAAACAAGATCCCTCGAGTGATCCAAGCGAAAGAAAAACTCGTACGAAGTTCATCTATCTAATAGATCTATCTACAGTGTATACCTTTGGAGCGTGCCCTTACATTATCCCGCTCGTCCAAGTGCCGTCGGATCTCTTGCACGTTCACGCGTCCGTGCCTCTATGCATATCCACACGGACACGATCTCTCAACTTTGGGAAGAACTGTTGATGCAGTCTGACCCTGATTGTTGTTTTGGTGTTGACACCGATTTTAGTTTAGGTTGATGATTATGATGATTATGATTAAGTTCTGATCGGAGATCAGGCATGGTATGGGAAATCCTAGCTTGGAGGGCTAGGTATTGGAAAATCCTAACCTGGAGGGTTAGGTGTGAAAAATCCTAGCTTGGAGGGCTAGGTGTTGAAAAGTCCTAATTCGGAAGGGTTGGGTGAAAAGTCCTAGCTTGGAGGGCTAGGTAAAAAGTCCTAACTTGGAGGGTTAGGTGAAAAGTCCCAACTTGGAGAGTTAGGTGAAAAAGTCCTGGCTTGGAGGGTCAGGTCATAGCTTGGAGGGCTAGGTTTGGAAAAGTCCTAATCCGGAAGAGTTGGGTGAAAAGTCCTAGCTTGGAGGGCTAGGTGAAAAGTCCTAACTTGGAGGGTTAGGTGCAAATTCCCAACTTGGAGGGTTAGGTGAAAAATCCTTAGCTTGGAGGGCTAAGGTGGATGAAACCCTAGCTTGGAGGGCTAGGTTGGAGCCCCTGGATTGGTCTGGTGACCGATCAGGGAGTTGGCACGGTGCTCCTTCGTGGATCGGTCTGGTGACCGATCCAGCGATGACTGATCGGTCTGGTGACCGATCAGGGAGTATGCGTTTCACCCATTGCTTGGCTCCTGATTGGTCTGGTGACCGATCAGGGAGCAAACAGTGAGGTTGAGTTCCCTTGCTGATCTGCTCCTGATCGGTCTGGTGACTGATCAGGATCACTGTGCAGATCGTTCTGGAGAACGATCCAGCGTCGCGTGTTCCATTCTATGATCGATCAAGACGGAGCCTGATCTGTTTGGTCATGACCTGATCGGTCTGGTGACCGATCAGGAGGCTCCCTGATCGGTCCGGTGACCGATCGGGAGGTTTGGACTGCGAAGCTCAGAAATCGCCCGATAAAGGGGTGGATCGGTCTGGTGATCGATCCACAACCTGGGATCGGTCTGGTGATCGATCCAGGAGAGTCCCAAAGAAATCGCGATTTCTAATTGAGCGTTGGGGACCGATCAGGACGGAGCCTGATCGGTCTGGACCCAGCTTGATCGGTCTGGTGACCGATCAGGAGGCTCTCTGATCGGTCCGGTGACCGATCACTTTAATTCAAAATGCACTGTCAGACGCTCTGATCGCGTCTGAACGTATCTGATTCTCTACGCTTAACATCTGATACATGATTTCCTGCTTGATATGCTGTGCTAACACTCTGATTAAGCTGCAGGTGATAGGGGAAGATTCAAACACTCAAGGAGAGTCAATGGAGATCTTTCCTTGGAGCAGGTTTGTCTGTTTTTCCATCTCAGGTTGCAACGGGCACTGGCGCTGGCTGGAGCTGCTGTCTGGGGCTGGTCTGAGGGAGGCTCAGGGAGTCCAGAGGAGCTCAGAGGTAGCTGGTGGTTGCAGGTGAGCAACTAGAGGCTGCAGGGAAATGGTGTCACCTGATGCTTAGTGGAGGAACAAAAGGAGCGGAGAAGAGTTGGCTGAAAAGTGTTCTGCTGCTTGAGTTCTTGCTGCGACTTTGTGTTCTCCACAACTTGCTTGCGTGTTCTGAAGTTCCATCACTTTGAGCAAGCTACTGCAATCTTGAAGCAACCATCCCTTGCTTGAGCACTTGGAGGAAGGAACAAAGAGCTTCGAGTCCAACAGCGAGAAGACACGGGGAAAGGGTTCTTGCGTGAGATCGTCGCTGGGTGGAGCTCAGGAGGAAGCTTGCTGTGTTCTTGTCTTTACTAAGTGCTAAGTAAGATCTTTCTTGTGTTTCATTGTGCTTAAACCTATATCTGTGATTGAAACGCTATGGAGAGGTTTCTCCACCGAGAAGGAGGTTGCTTTCTATCCGGTGTTAACCGGGGCTTGATCTGCCGACGATCAAGGGATCACCCACCTTAAGGGCACGCTAAGGAGTAGAGGCAAGTTATCCCCGAACCTTGTAAACCCTCCTTGTTAGCGATCTTGCTAGTTGGTTTCATCTGTTTTTGTTTCCTGCATTTCTGCACTCTGTTTCTATTGTTTCCGCTGTCGTGCTACTAACCGTGAAGTGCAGAGAAACCCTAAAGCGACCTAAAGCGAAAGAAGTTTGTGTCTGGCTATATTCACCCCTCTCTCTAGCCATCCGGGTTCCAACAAGAACTACCTTAGTTATGCTAGCAACTTGAGGTAGTTCACAAGGTCACCAAGAACCCAAAAATGGTTTCGGCCAAGAGGGAGAAGAGAAGAGAGGAAGGGAAGAAGGGAAAGCTCTCTTCTTCAAAATGACTAGGCCTTATTTTATACTCATCCCATGAATATGAAAAGACTTTTGTCTCTTTGGCTTCCCTTCATTAAAGCTAATAAAGAGCACATCTTCTCATGTGACTCTTCATCTTCTTTTCATTCAATGAAGAGAGACTTTTCTCTTTCCTTCATTAAACACTTTAATGAATTTCTCCCGCAATTCCGACCAGGGCCTCTCGGGCTCCCGACCAAGTCTCCCGAGCAAGTCCCCGAGCTCCCGACCAAGTCTGCCGACCAAGTCCCCGAGCTCCCGACCAAGTCTACCGAGCTAGTCTCTCGAGCTCCTGACTAAGTTTGCCGAGCTCCCGACCTAGTCTCCCGAGTTCTCAACCCGAGCTTCCGACCTAGTCTCCCGAGTTCCCAACTCGAGCTCCCGACAGATCTCCCGAAGCATCGTCTCCTTAGTGTGTGACCCAATAGGTTCTCGTAACGTTGGCAATGTGCCTAAACCGCTTTAAACACATAAGCAATGTGCGGCATCTAGCAATGCATCATTACTACCCAAGTAACAAGAAAGTCGAGATCCGACTTAACCTCCGTGACTATGATAATGTATGACCTTGTCCTTCTATCCTTGATATCTAGATTGACCAATGAGGCATAGACCGTGTAATTCTCGATCAATCTATGTGTTTCTTGATCCCCGAGTAGACTCACTCAAACAAATGAGCTCAATATCTCATATTGACTCATTTGAGCATGATCATGCATTTTAGTAGTCCTACTCGATCAAGGGGCCCATAGATATTATTCTCGTCATATGGGAGGGATAGATCTCATTTACATCACTCACATCCCTCCGCATAATTCATTATATACCTAATGATCACCTTTATAGTCCACCCTGTTACGGGTGACGTTTGACGATACCAAAGTACATAACTCCTTATGTAGGGAACCGTAGTGACTTCAGGTCTAAGGACTATTCATACTAATAGTCACATGAGAAAGTTTATGACACTTATATGACAATCTATGAAACTTTCTCATGGCGGGTCAATTCAGTACACATTCTCTGATGTATACTCATGTGTCAACTTGATATCACGTATCCATGACTTGTGAGCTCAAGTCATCAATTGACCTACATGCTAGTCTCCATGCATTAATATTGTCCTTGAATATTAATGCTTGACTAGGAATAATTTAGTGTAGTGTTCTCTACATTATCTCACTATCGATTCAACTAATCGATATAATATAGATAAGAACCTACTACTACTACTCAAGGATATTATTATACTTAGTTATTTGTCACAAGTATAAAATAAGTATAATAACCAAAACTACCTTTATTAATGATAGAATATGATACAAAAAAGTCCCTAGTCAATCATCATATAATTGGCTCTAGGGCTCCTACTAACATGGGCACCCTCAGCACTACCAACTGGTAGGAACTTCGGCTGCTCCCGATCGGGCATCCTCGGCATCACGACCAGGTCTACACAGCTTGGGCATCCTCGGCATCACGACCAGGTCTACACAGCTTGGGCATCCTAGGCACCACAAACTGGTAGGAATTTTGGCTGCTCCCGGCCTGGCGTCCTCAGCACCATGGCCAGGTCTACACAGATTGGGCATCATCGGCACCACAAACTGGTAGGAACTTCAACTGCTCCCGGCCAGACATCCTTAGTACGATGGCCATGTTTACTCAGCTTGGGCAACCTCGGCACCACAAGCTAGTAAGAACTTCGGCTGCTCCCGCCTGGGCATCCTCAGTACCACGGCCAGGTTTACACAGCTTGGGCATCCTCAGCACCACAAGTTGGTAGGAACTTCGACTGTTCTCGGTCGGGCATCCTCAGCACCATGGTCAGGTCTACATAGGTTAGGCATCCTTGACTCTATAAGTTGGTAGGAACTTTGGCTGCTTTCGGTCGGACATCCTCAGCACCATAGCCATGTTTACACAGCTTGGGTATCCTCGACACTACAAGATGGTAGGAACTTCGGCTGCTCCCGGTCAGGTCTACACAGCTTGGGCATCCTCGGCACCATAAAACTAGTAGAAACTTCGGCTGCTTTCGGTCGGACATCCTCAGCACCACAACCAGGTCTACACAGCTTGGGCATTCTCAGCACCACAGCCAGATTTGTTGGGCCAATCTATGGTCCGTACTATGTGTTTTGATGTTTGGGAAAAGGGTTTAAGTTAGGTTCACCCTTGTATTTGATATGTGTATTTGAGTGTGCAGGTTTGCATGATACACATGGACTTAGTTGGACGGCTTCAGGTCCGGTGAAGGATGGTGTGACGAGATAAGCCGTGGGCTTGTGTGCATCCGAGGGATTGTGGACAAAGCAGGGGCGATGAGCCAAGGGAAACGGACTTCGAGGCATACGCGAAGGATGGCATGAGAGACAGGTCGTGGGCTTGCATGCATCCGAGGGACGAGAGCCAAAATCGAAGAGGGCTTGAAGGCAACAAGTCGAGGTTGCTAAATAGAGAGTCAACTAAGTCGTGAGGGGTCGAGTGCTGAGGGAATTGTACTCGGGTAGGAAATCCTAGAGTTTGAGTGCTGAGAGAAATGCACTTGGGGAAGAGAAACCTTAGGTATAGGGGCGGACCAGTCGACTGATGCAGGATCAGTCGATTGATAAAGTCCACAGAAGGATCAGTCGACTGATCCTGGATCAGTCGACTGATGGCAACTTAGAATTCGAACGTTAGGCTGTAACGGTCGAATTTAAGTGGGACCAGTCGATTGGCCTTGCACCAGTCGACTGGTAACGATCATTTCAGCATAGCGCACTATTTAAAGGGGCTTGATTTTGGCTGAAAGTTTTTGACGAAATTGGCTTTGGTTAAAGGCCAATTAGTAGTCTAAGAGCTCAGAGAGGTGTTGCGGGTTGTGGCGAGGTTTCTCCACCCACAAGGAGCTACACGAGCTAGCCGGAGGTCTTCCGGGGAGTCATCCACCTACGGATCGGGATCATCCACCTTATGGACAATCATGGAGTAGGAGCTTCATCTCCGAATCACGTAAATTGGTGTGTCTCCTTAATTGTTAGTTTTAGTTTAATTGTATTTCCTCTTGCGCACTAACTACATGTAGGAAGAGAATCGAAAAGTTACTATTCACCCCCCTCTAGCAAACGATAAGGTCCCAACAAGTGGTATCAGAGCCGGGGTCGCTCATCTATGGACTAACCGTTGAGAGAGCAAAAAACTAGAGGAAAATGGACTCGGAAAGTCCGCTAGGATGGGATATTCGGATTCCGCCTCCATACGACCGAGATGACTTTGATTATTGGAGGAAGTGATTGGAGACGTGGTTCCAAATGGATTGGGATCATTGGACCGCATTGAAAGTTCCATTTGAAGCTCCAACGGGCAAGAAGGGAAAATGCCTTCGGCCTTGGTATTGGACCAAGGATCAAATGGAGAAAGCGGAGGCAGATAAGGAGGTAACTAGAATTCTATTAAATTTATTACCACTATATATTGTGTCAAATGTAGAAGAATACAAGAATGCATATGAGCTATGGAGAAAGGTGATAGCTTTACATTAAACTTCGACACAAAGACAAGGAGAAGAAGAGGCCAAGGAAGAGGGGTCATTGGTCCAAGAGAAGGAGAAGGACCAATCGAAAGTTGAGTCATGTTCAACATCTGAAGAGGAGGAGAAAGTGGAATCATCCACATCCTCAAGTGAGGAGGGAATAGAAGAAGTCTCCACTTCAATGATTGAGGGGGAGGAGAGACCATCCTCAATGTCGGAGGGAGAAGAAGCTTCCACCTCCATCAAAGCAAAGTCAAAGGATCACATAATTTGCTTTGGGTGCAATCAAAAGGGACACTACAAGGATAAGTGTCCATTGGGTAAGAAAAAGGAGGTAAACCCTAAACTCAATTCAAATAGTTTGAAAACTAACATAAGTTGTAGGGATGGAGCAAAGAAGGATAAGAAGCATATAATTTGCTTCAGGTATGGTGAGCATGGACACTACCACACCAAGTGCCCAAAGAAAGGAGAGATCAAGAAATTGGCGCACTTGAAGAAATTGAAAAAGAAGAGGAGCTCAAGTTAAGGGGGAGCTTAAAAGGTAAAAGGGAAGGTAATCCCTTATTTAAGATTAAATCCAAGCTCCAATTCATATATGCTTGTTAAGAACAATCATGGATTTAGGTATGATGATAGGAATAGGGTTAACAAGGTAGATAATTATAGAAAATCATTACCCAAAGCTAGACCAAGAAAGACCCAAACTATCATGCCTAAGGGAAGGGAGGTGGTTAATAATAAGGTACGAATCCCAAGAAGGGGAGACATATGCCTAGGAAAGTGGGTAGATCTAGGGATGTCCAAGGTGGACATGTTGACTCTAGGGTTAGAGCTCTAGAGTTGGAAAATCAAGTCTTGAGGACAAGACTTGAAGAAATGGAGAAAACCTTAGACAGATTCACTATTGGATCTAAGGGTTTAGGTATAATATTGGGTAGTCAAAAATCCAACAATGATAGATCGGGTCTAGGATACCGATGTAAGTTCTCCAATGCCAATGAAAAGAAATATGCTAGGGTAGCATATAACTATGGCAAGGAGAGGAAGTCCAAAAATGGCAGGAGATGCCATTTAAAAGCAAGGAGAAAGTTTTAACTAAGGACAAGGGGTCCAAGGTTAAGAAGGTTAAGGGTGTAGGCCAAAAGTCACCGGAGGTACACCAGTGTGGTCTTGTGTTTATGAGTGAGTCACCTAGGGAGGTAGCTAAGGCTAAGAGCTCAAGGGGGAGCTCTAGGAGTCAAGTTAGGACCCATGGTCTATGGATCTCGGGAGGATTTCTCTCGGAAGTCTAGATGGGTCATGGAGAATGTCAAAGGATGTGGAGACGGATTTAAAGTCTCAATCCTAGGGATTTGACACATTAGGGTTGAGTTTCATGGATGAAAATATGACATTGGGGTCATAAAGCATGGAAATTGGTTTTTGATGTATAGATGTCATATAAATAAATGCTAGGGATGCATTGTGGTTTGGTATGGGCAGAGATATCAAGAGGAGGTCAAAACTAGGACTTTAGGTCAAGGTTCAATTGAACCGTTTAGATAGTTTTGAGTTTTGTGTCAATCTTGGGATTGGTGATAGATACATATTTGAATGTATTTTTTCCGAGTAGATATGGGTACCACAAACCTCTCCATAAAATTTAGAAAATTTTGGAGAATTGTGGAATTTCTGGTGCATTTCTGAAAGTGGGTCAGAAATACTGAAATCAGGGTATCAGTCGACTGCCCATGGGGCAGTCGACTGATCTTTCTGTAGGTTTACAGATTCGAAGGCACCAGTCGATTGGTAACTATCTCAGTCGACTGATGTAGGTTGAAATTGGTTTTTCAGCGATTAGAAAGTGTCATGATGATGTAAAACAAGTGTATAATCTTGGGGGTGGGGTAGTACACTTTGTTTATGATCGTTAAAGGTTAAAGGATCTGTTGGTGGGGTCCTTTTTGATGTGTGGCAAATGGAGAGAAGTGTTAGGTTTAAGTGGGAAACTAAACACGACTTTGCAAGAAATCCTAGGTCAAGGGAGAGCTTAGGTAAAGGGGGAGCATTGTTGCTCATTTGGTGGCGTAAGGGGAATCTTGGAGAGATTCTTAAAAAACTTTTGTAAGTCCAATGTAGGGGGAGCCTTGGAGAGGTTATTAAAAAGCCCATTTTTGGTAAAAGTCCTAAACTCTTGGGGAGGTTAGGTGTGGGGATGCCTTGTGATAGGATCCATGCATATTTGCTGTTTGATGGTTATTAGCATTGTATTTGCTATTTGTTTTCCCTAACTTAAACGTATTGCCAAACATCAAAAAGGGAGAGATTGTTGGGCAATCTATGGTTCAAAGTGACTATGTGTTTTGATGTTTGGGCAAAAGATTTAAGTTAGGTTCACTCTTGTATTTGATATGTGTATTTGAGTATGCAGGTATGTAGGATACATATGGACTTAGTTGGACGTCTCCGGGTCTGGTGAAGGATGGTGTGAGGAGACAAGCCGTGGTCTTGTGTGCATTCGAGGGACCGTGGATATTGAAGGGACGATGAGCCGAGGGAAATGGACTTCGAGACATACGCGAAAGATGGCATGAGAGACAGGTTGTGGGCTTGCTTGCATCCGAGGGACGAGAGCCAAAGTCGAAGAGGGCTTGAAGGCAACAGGTCGAGGTTGCTGAATGGAGAGTCAACTAAGTTATGAGGGGTCGAGTGCTGAGGGAATTGTACTCAGGAAGGAAATCCTAGTGTTCGAGTGCTGAGAGAAATGTACTCGGGGAAGGGAAACCTTAGGTATAGGGGTGGACCAGTCGACTGATACAGTCCACAGAAGGATTAGTCGATTGATCCAGGATCAGTCGACTGATGGCAACTTGGAATTCGAACGTTAGGTTGCAACGGTCAAATTTAAGTGGGACCAGTCGACTGGCCTTGGGCCAGTCGACTTGTAACGGTTATTTCAGCATAGAATACTATTTAAAGGGGTTCGATTTTGACTGAAGTTTTTGATGAAATTGGCTTTGGTTAAAGGCCAATTAGTAGTCTAAGAGCTCAGAGAGGTGTTGCGGGTTATGGCGAGGTTTCTCCACCCACAAGGAGCTACACGAGCTTCCCAACAAGGTTTACACAGCATGGGCATCCTCGAGACCACAAACTGGTAGGAAATTCGACTGTTTCCGACCGGGCATCCTCAATACTATGGTCAAGTTTATATAGCTTGGGCATCCTCGGCACCACAAACTGGTAGAAACTTCGACAACTCCCGGTCGGGCATCCTCAGCACCACAACCAGGTCTATACAGCTTAGGCATCCTCGACACCACAAACTGGTAGGAACTTCGACTGCTTATTACCGGGCATCCTCAGAACCATAGTCAGGTCTACACAGCTTGGGAATCCTCGACATCACAAGTTGGTAGGAACTTCACTGTAACACGCCTTGATAAGCACCATATTGTGTGCTTGAACTCTTGTCAGACATTTTTCCTATCCATTTAATTGACAACGATCTAAGAGAATATAAATACATGTACATGCAAAAGTGTTTCACAACAAAAATTATTGTGTACAGCAGGGTTGCAAGTGACTTGCGTTTCACGGTCTATCCAACCTTTTGGCATTAGCATCGACATCGCCGATAGGGTTGACTCTTTTCCATACCCGGTCTCCGACCTAGAAAGTCTTAGGGATCACTTGGCGGTCGTAGACTTGCTTCATACGCTGGCAGTATGCAGCTAGCCAAGTAGCAGTTTTATCCCGCACCTTCGTAACCAAATCCAGATCGAGCAGTTGCTCCTGATCATTATTCTTCTTGTTGTAAAGTTGATGTCGAGTTGATTCGTTGCCAATCTCAACCGGGATTACGGATTTTATGCCGTAAACAAGATGAAAAGGACTGTACCCGGTTCCCTCTTTAGGGGTAGTATAATAGGACCATAGGACGCTCGGAAGCTCTTCAACCTAACTGCCCCCCGATATGTTCCAGCTTTATTAATCCCTCTGATTATTTCTCGATTGACAACTTCGGCTTGGCCATTGCTTTGTGGGTAAGCAACTGAAGTGATGGCCTGATGAATACCCACCCCTTCGCAACATTCCTTGAGCTTGCGACCTGAAAATTATCTATCATTGTCCGATACCAATTTATGAGGAATTCCATACCTGCAGATAATATCCTTCCACAAGATTTTCATTATAGCGCCCTCAGTAATTTGGGTGAGTGGCTCAACTTCAACCCATTTGCAGAAGTAATCTATCAGAACCAGCATGAACTTCTTTTGTTATGGTCCAGTCGGAAAGGGACCGACTATATCCATCCCCTACTGATCAAAGGGACAAGAGACTATAGAGGTTCAAAGTAGTTCAGTTGGGCGGTGAGTGATACGTTGATGCTTTTGGAAAGATTCATACCAGGCGACGAATTTGTTAGCATCTACCTACAATGTGGACCAAAAATATCCGGCTAGAATAATTCTCTTAGCTATTAACCAACCGCACATGTTTAGCCGAGTTTTTTATTTACATTTGATCTAGATTTCATGTACACTCCTTCGTTGGGTATAGGATCAATGATGTAAATAATTAGCTTTGCATTTCGGCTCGTAGATCCCTTAAGGTAGCATGCGCAGAAGGAAGGGTGGAGCGGACGAAGTGATGACACGACTGGAGGTACATGAGAGACCAAAGGGCCATGAAAGTTGAAAAATCTAGATTTTTGATTATTTTATTTTCATGTTGTTGGTTGTGTGCATGGTTGTGTGGTTGTGCTAAGAAAATTCCTCGAGATAAATTACTAAGTGGGAGAAGGACCCTAAAGGTCCCACGGCTTCCATTACAATTCGATAAGTGATGCAAACAAGTCTGTGCATCGGCTCTGAGTGCCTTCCTCCCCATTGGATGACTTGTTCTGCGGATCATTGGGTCGAAAAAGACTATAGGAAGTTATTGAAGAGTGTGTACACTTCCCCATCGGAAGACACATAATCAGAAATAATTTTCTTAGCGTCGTGTAATGGTGCACACTTAGATGCGAATAATAGTATCCTCCTCATCCGAGTCACTGCTATTATTTTGTAGAGCCGAAGGAAACCAACTATTGATCTTACTTGTCAAAAAGATAGGTTGACAAGATAGTAAGATCGATGGGTAAAACCTCCTCTTACGAATGTAAGGATTCGTATATGTCCACACCATCGTGGCATGCGAATTTCTCGATGTATAGGGGTGTTGGTTGATTTTGAAAATTAATTATTTTGAGAAACCAATTTGTTTTCGATTTCTAAAGTAGTGTATGTTGTGATTCTCAGGTTTTTCATAATGACCTTTACTCCACTAGCAACAATTCTTAAGGATAATAAATTTACTGGCCCAAACTACATAGACTAGAAGAGGAACCTAGACATTGTCCTCACTACTGAGAAGTACAAATTTGTACTCTTCGAAGAATGTTCGGAAAAGCCTAGAGAAGACTCTGGGGAAGAGTTGAGGGAGCGTTATAAGAAGTGGAAAAAGGCCGATGAGATGACGCGGTGTTACATTCTGGCTTCTATGTCAAATGTGCTGCAACATCAGCATCAGGCCATGGCTACTGCTAGTGACATGATGCTGAACCTTAAAGATCTCTTCGAGCACCAAGGTCGAGCTGCTAGGCAAAATGCAATGAAGAGTCTGATGTCAGCCACTATGGTTGAAGGGACACCTGTGAGGGATCATGTCATAAAGATGATGGCTCATCTCAATGAGATTGAGGTACTAGGAGCTGAAATCGACGGGGAATCCCAGATCGATATTATACTCCAGTCTCTGCCAAGGAGTTTTGAGCTGTTCAGGCTAAACTATAATATGAACAAAAGGAATTATACGTTGGGTGAACTGCTAGGAGAACTCCAGGCGGCAGAAGGCCTCTTTTGCCAGAACTCACAGGCCTTAGTGACTCAAAAGGTTTCTTCTTCTGAGCCGAAAGGAAGGAAGAAGAAGAAACGAGGAGGGTTCAAGAAGGCAGGAGCATCGCAAGGACCCCGGACTAGCGTGAAGAAGCCGAAAGGCAAGTGCTTCACGTGCAAGCAAACTAGGCACTGGAAGGCGGGCTGCCCCCGTCGTCAAAGCAAAGGTATTTCTTCAGCCTTAGTCGTTGAAACATGTTTAGCGGTGCTATCTACCAGTACCTGGTGTGTAGATACAGGAGCCACTGACAATGTCTGCAATACTCTACAGGGGTTCCAGGAAACCCGATGGCTAGTGGATGAAGAAATCGTGGTCTACATGGGCGATGCGACAACAGTAGCAGCAGTTGCAGTGAGAGTCTTTTATTTATCTTTTGAGAGGAATAAAGTGTTAGTTCTGAGAGATTGTCTTTATGTACCTTCATTTAGAAAGAATTTAATTTCAATTTCTAAGTTGGTTAAGGATGAATATTCTGTTACTTTTGATAATAAAGTTGTTATTAAGAGAAACAGAGAGATTATCTGTTCGGGTACAATGGTCGGCAATCTGTATACTCTAGAAACAAAACCTCCCAAGATGCACACTGAAGTAAATAGCTCATCATCTAACTCAAATAAGAGAAAAGAACCTTCTAAGATGAATCAGACATATCTTTGGCACCTTAGGCTTGGTCATATTAACCTTAGTAGGATTCAGAGGTTGATAGCCGATGGGCCCCTGGGGTCATTGGTGGTGGAGGATCTCCCGACCTGCGAGTCTTGCTTGGAAGGTAAGATGACCAAGAGGCCTTTCAAGGCTAAGGGGTATAGGGTCAAAGATGTGTTAGAACTGATTCATTCTGATTTGTGTGGTCCTATGTCGATCCAGGCTAGAGGTGGCTTTGAATATTTCGTTACTTTTATTGACGATTATTCAAGGTATGGGTACATTTACCTGATGCGCCGCGAGTCTGAATGCTTTGATAAGTTCAAAAAATTCAAGGCTGATGTGGAGAAACATCGAGGTAAGAGTAGCAAGACACTACGATCAGATCGTGGTGGCGAGTACCTCTTTGGAGAGTTTAGGAGCTACCTATCAGAAGCTGGGATTTAGTCCCAGCTAACTGCACCCAGCACACCCCAGCAGAACGGAGTTGTAGAAAGAAAGAATAAGACTCTTATGGGAATGGTTAGGTCAATGATGAACTATTTAGACTTACCTGATTTGTTCTGGGGATACGCTCTAAAAACGACAGCATACATACTGAACATGGTTCCATCTAAGTCAGTCCTCATACTCCCACAGAACTGTGGACTGGGCGCAAGCCCAGTCTAGGACATCTTCGGATTTGGGGTAGTCCAGCACATGTGCTGAAGGGAGATATTGATAAGTTGGAATCTCGTACGGAGGTACGCCTGTTCGTCGGCTACCCCTAGAGGAACGAAGGGTGGTCTGTTCTATAGTCCTAAGGATCAGAAGGTAATTGTTAGCACAAATGCCAGATTCTTGGAAGAGGACTATGTGATGAGCCATAAGCCAAAGAGTATACTAGTGCTTGAAGAATTAAGGGGGGCATTCCGACCTTAGGACCAATTGTACAAGAGGGCAGACCACAAGTCACTGCACCGCGTGTCACTGAGGATACACAGGTAGTACCTCGTCGCAGTGGGAGGGTTGTGAGACAGCTTGAAAGGTTCATGTTTTTGGGAGAGTCTTCGGACTTGGTCTCTGGTAAACATGAATCGGATCCCTGGACCTATGAGGAAGCCCTCCAAGACAAGGATGCAGATTCTTGGCAAAGGACAATGAACTCCGAGATAGAATCGATGGATTCTAACCATGTCTGGGAGCTAGTAGAACCACCCAATGGTGTAAAAGCCATTGGATGCAAGTGGATCTACAAGAGAAAGAGAGGATCAGACGGGAAGGTTGAGACCTTCAAAGCAAGGCTTGTTACGAAAGGGTATACTGAGAAAGAGGGTATCGATTATGAGGAGACCTTTTCGCCGGTAGTCATGCTCAAGTCGATCCGGATTCTCTTATCTATAGCACCTCATATGGATTATGAGGTATGACAGATGGATGTCAAGACAACCTTCTTTAACGGGAGTCTTGAGGAGACCATCTACATGCAGCAACCAGAAGGTTTTATTGCAAAGGGCAAAGAGCATCTAGTGTGCAAGCTTAATCGATCCATCTATGGATTGAAGCAAGCTTCAAGGTCTTGGAACATCCTCTTTGATGAAGTAATCCAGTCAATATGGATTTAATCAAAGCCCGAATGAGTCGTGTGTATACAAAAGGTGTGACGGAAACGTAGTGGTGTTTCTTGTACTTTACGTAGATGACATTTTGTTAATTGGCAACAATGTCAAAGTGTTATCAGATGTAAGGGTCTGGCTATCAAAGCAGTTTGATATGAAGGACTTAGGAGAAGCGGGACACATCCTTGGGATCAATGTCATAAGGGATCGCCAAAAGAGGATGTTGTGCTTATCCCAAGCTTCATATGTTGACACAGTCTTGTCTCATTTTAGCATGGAAAACTCCAAGAAGGGTTTCCTACCCTTCAGGCATGGAGTTCCTCAATCCAAGGAGATGTGTCCGAAAACATCAAAGGATATAGAGGAAATGAAGGCGGTTCCTTATGCTTCGGCAATAGGAAGCCTCATGTATGCAATGTTGTGCACGAGACCTGATATCTGTTTTGCCATGGGCATGGTTAGCAGATATCAGAGTAACCCTGGACAGGGACTGTTGGGACCGGGTGCATGTTGACATGGATGCGGGTTCGTAATTTTAAAATTTATTACGTGCAGCGGAAGATTTAGCATAAATAATTTCCCAAATTATTTAACCGCACATCTAAGCATGCAACCTTATATTGTGTAGACATGATCATATATTAAAATTTTGCAGAAAGTAAATCAATTTACTTAATACCTCGCGTAACTCGAAGGAAGGGACGAGATCCAACCGCAAGCGTCCCTTGGAAGCTCCTCCGCCTCTATTCGCGTCCACGCCGAGTTTTCTTCGGGATGACTTCGCAAAGCCACGAGTTTCGTGCCGACAAGAACTACTAGATTCTCTAAAGGCACGACAAGAATACCAAGAGAGAGATGGGAAGACTAACCACTAAACGAAGATTCCGGGAGGAAGGAAGGAGTTGCGCCCGCTTCTTCTTCTTCTTCTTCGGCAGCTGCTTGGTGGTGGCTGAAGCTCACGGCAAAGGGGAGGGCCTCTAGGGCCGGCGGCACTAGAGGAGGGAGAGAGAGAGGGAGAGAGAGAGGGCTTATCTCTAGAACTCTTAGATTAATTTCCAAGCCTTGCCTTGGTTCCTTTATATAGTAGCCTCTCAATCGCCAAGTCTCCTTTTTATGGAATAAATTTTCATAAGAAATTTATCATATAAATTTTTCTATGAATTATTTCATCATGCCAAGTTTTTATCATAATTTAATTTATAATAAAAACAACCATGTCTCCCTTTTTATTATGGAATAAATTTTCACAAGAAATTTATTATATAAATTTTTCTAATCATGGAAAAATCAATTCATAATTGATTTTATAAAATAAAATAAACCATTCAAAGTTTATTTTAATTTCCATGAAAATAATAAACCAAACTTCGGTTTATAAAAATTTATATATATATTATCCATAATTTTATAAAACAAACCACGCTCGGTTTATTTTATAATTTGAACCAAACAATTTGGTTCTCCTCTTTTAATGTGACCGGCCAAACAAAGAGGGTGGGGACCCTCTTTGGCCGGCCAAACCCACGCCTATACCATACGAATTAAACTCATTTAATTTGTCCAATAAGTCTTCAAAAGACTTAGCCATTTTATGCTTCCGATGTGTCTCTGAAAAATTCAGATTCGACTTATCTCTCTTGATCGGAAAATTCAATTTTCAACTCGTTTTAAATCCCTCGGATTACTCGTAGTGTGTGTGACTAAATAGGCTTTCGACTTATGTTGGCCGTCTATAATTAACCAATTATAGAACGATCATGAGTGGCACCTAGTAGTACATCATGATCCCCAATTAATCGAAAGATTAACGGTTGATCTCAGAAATAATTCTGAAACCCTTCAGCAGCTATAATGAATCGTGCCCCATTCCCTTCACCATCTTATACCCACTTGGTTCAGGACACGGTCTATGTGTGTCAGTCCCCACTAGGCTGACTACGTCACACCTAGCCCAAGTAGTGTCTTTCTCGTCCAACGAATTCTAATTACTCTCATGTTTCTGAGAGATTCATACTCTGAACATGTGATGCTCTGGACAGAGGCTTCGAGTAACAATCCGACGATAGGCCTTGGGTATACATCTCCTCGCAAGGAGTGGTGAATCCTTTGTAGGCTGTTCAAACATCTTCGGGCACTTCGGCTTATACCCAACCATCCTGGGTCCACACCTCCTTAAAGATGCTTGCTTAAGATGTCAAAGTATAAGTCTCCATGACCAAGATGACTTGAACACCGCAAGTCAAAGGAACATCGCACTTAAGCTGCAGTAAGAACTTCATTGACATATCTATATATAGATTACCATATGAAGTTTTACAGCCAGTCACTCCAATGAACTAGTTCCCTTAACTAGCATTCATGTTTATCTCTGGACATCCCAATGTCACCAGCCAGTGAGAACCAGCTGATTAGAGAATAACCCATGCTAGTCTCAACAGAATTAATAGTGTTCGTATTTATCAATTCATAGACTAGGGACAATTTCAATACTTCAGAATTGCACATGTAGAGATAATCACTAGTTGTGAATCCATCACAAATTCTCTCATGCTGTGAATTGTGTTGCGGACATTCAGTAAATGAGTTTAAGATCTCAATCAAATACACAAACATATATACTCAAATAGTGAATATTCATTTATTAAAATAAATGATTACATTCATAAGGCGATTGCCTTAGGACACTTCTCTCACAATACTAACAAACTCCCACTTGGCCTAATGCCAATCGCTACGGTATCCAATACCACAGGCTCTAACATGACCCTCAAACTTGCTTTGAGGCAAGTCCTTAGTTAAAGGATCCGCTAAATTCCTTTCAGTGGGAATTTTATCAATTTGTATATCATTCCTACTTATAATCTCTCTGATCAGTTGATAGCGGCAAAGAACATGTTTGGATCGCTGATGAGACCTTGGTTCCTTTGCTTGTGCAATAGCTCCATTGTTGTCGCAGTAAACCGGCACTGCTTCATCAATGGTTGGAACCACACCAAGTTCTGAGACAAACTTCTTGATCCAGACTGCTTCCGAAGCTGCAATATATTCCGCTTCCGTGGTAGAATCCGCTACGGTGTCTTGTTTGGAACTCTTCCAACTTATTGCGCCTCCATTCAAAATAAATACGTATCCGGACTGGGATTTGGAGTCATCCTTATCTGTCTGGAAGCTGGCATCTGTATACCCACGTATCACCTTCTCCATATATTAGGAACATATCCTTAGTTCTTCTTAAGTACTTAAGGATTGTCTTGACAGCCTCCCAATGATCCATTCCTGGATCAGACTGGTATCTGCTTGTGACACTCAGAGCATACGATACATCGGGCCTAGTACATAACATAGCATACATGATAGATCCTATCGCGGATGCATAAGGAATCTTATTCATGCAAATCCTCTCGTGTTCTGTGCGCGGACACATAGACTTTGAAAGGTTGATCCCATGCCTGATGGGAAGGTAACCTTTCTTGGATTCCGACATGCTAAACCTTTTTAGCACTCGGTCTATATATGTAGACTGCGAAAGACCAAGCAATCTTTTTGATCTATCTCTATAGATTCCAATCCCAAGGATATAGGTTGCTTCTCCCAGGTCTTTCATGGAGAAAGTTTTGGACAACCAAATTTTAACCGACTGTAAGACTGATATATCATTTCCTATAAGTAATATGTCATCGACATATAATACTAGGAATACGACTGCACTCCCACTAACCTTCTTGTACACACAAGGTTCGTTAGGATTTTGTGAGAAATCAAACTCTTTGATTGTCTCATCAAAACGGATGTTCCAGCTCCTGGATGCTTGCTTCAGTCCATATATGGATCGCCGAAGCTTGCATATTTTGATTTTATCAACCGACGTGAAACCTTCAGGTTGTATCATGGAAAGCTGTTTTCACATCCATTTGTCATATCTCATAATCATAATGAGTTGCTATGGCCAGGAGCATCCGAATGGATTTAAGCATAGCTACTGGCGAATAGGTTTCGTCATAATCAATTCCTTGTTTCTGACGATATCCTTTTGCCACTAATCTAGCCTTAAAGGTAACAACATTACCTTCCATATCGGTTTTCTTCTTGAAAACCCACTTGCACCCTATGGGTTTAATCCCTTCAGGTGGGTTAACCAAGTCCCATACTTGATTTTCGTACATGGAATCTATTTCCGACTTCATGGCTTCAAGTCATTTGTCCATTTCTGAACTTTTCAGAACATCATCATAACTGATAGGTTCGTCGTTCGATTCACTTACGAGAAATCCGTATCTCTCTGGAATATTGCGTGTCCTATCAGATCTACGAAGAAGTGGTATTATTTTAGGTTCAACCGATAGCTCATCATTATGAGTTATTGGTTGTGGGTCTAGACTAGGTGTCTCTGTAATGTCTATTGGAGTTTCTTGAACTTCTTCAAGTTCAATACTACTCCCACTGTTTTCTTGTAAAAGAAATTCTTTTTCTAGAAATACAGCATGCCTTGAAACAAACACCTTTTGTTCCAAGGGATGATAGAATTGGTAACCCTTTGTTTCCTTAGGGTACCCAATAAATAGACATTTATCAGACTTAGCATCCAATTTGTCTGATACAGTCCGCTTCACATAAGCAGGACAACCTCATATCTTAAGGTGAGTTAAGTGAGGTTTCTTACTATTCCACGTCTCATATGGAGTAGTAGAGACTACCTTGGTCGGGACTCTGTTTAGCAAGTAAACAGCTGTCTTAAGCGCATAGCCCCAAAAGGATTTTGGAAGAGTTGCATGATTAATCATAGATCTAACCATGTCCATCAAGGTTCGGTTACGCCTCTCAGATACACCATTATGCTGTGGTGTATACGGCGGAGTCCATTGAGACAATATCTCATTGTCCCTAAGATAATCTTGAAACTCTTGACTTAAGTATTCACCACCCCGATCGGATCGAAGTATCTTAATACTTTTGCCAAGCTGTTTCTCTACTTCATTTCTGAACTCTTTGAATTTCTCAAAAGCTTCAGATTTGTGTTTCATCAAGAACACATACCCGAATCGTGAGTGATCATCGATATAGGTAATGAAGTAGCTATAGTCTCCTTGTGCAAGAGTTGACATTGGCCCACATACATCAGTATGTATTAGACCAAGCAAGTCTCCCACTGGATTACCTTTTCCGGAAAAGGGTAATTTGGCCATCTTGCCTTTTAAGCATGATTCGCATGTATCAAATGAACCGGGTTCAAATGATTCCAGAATTCCACATCGGTGTAATTTGGTCATGCGTTTCTTACTTATATGGCCAAGACGACAATGCCACGTATGAGAGTCTATTTGATTATCTATTTGAGCACGTTTGTTGCTAACTTCGATATTGAAAATGTCACCGGATAAAT